>JAYESA010000014.1:155045687-155225687 GCA_036927795.1 Iris macrosiphon
CAGCTGTCCAAACCAACCAGTGCACAAATAAAGTGTTAGTTAGGGAGAATTATTCTTCTAACATCTTGACTACTCTCATAGTGGATGGAAAATTATGTGCCACTCGTCAAAAGCCTGCTATTAGCGCGCTAGGCCAAGACCTTCGTGCAAAATTAAATGCACGTAGACAAGCTGCACCAACTTTGTCTGCGCCTCAGAAAGTGCGCTAAGTGGGACCAATCTCTTCACAACATGCTGATTGTGCTCGTCTAAAGACAACTTTCCCTCCTCCCTGAAGGGCAAAAACTCGAGATATGACGAATCACTTGCCAATCAAGCCAGTAATCACTCTACACACAAGGGACCAAAAATGTGCATAGAAGATTTAATGTATCTCATATAAAGAGGCAGAGTCTGCCCTCTTCCTTCTCTTCTCTTCCCTCTTTTGATTTACGCGAGCTTATTGTACAAAAAAAGTAAAGAGAGCGACCCTTCTGACATTACAACGGTGTTTTCTAATGAACATCATTGCAATTGTCATAGAATTATAATCGAATGTTGCTGTGCATCAGCAAAACAGTCTGTGTTTGACTGATTGACTTATACTATATCTCCTAAGCCTCAATATACAAAGCAAGTTGACAATCAGGAGCACGATGAGCAACCTCTCTTTGCTTTAGCATATATGGCTTTACATTTTTCCCGTAATAGGAGACAATAAAGACGAAGTTCTTCAAGAACACCCAGCCAGAGAAGATTTGACCAAATCATCGATTCCTTTGAAGGAGTATACTAAAATACTTGTTCTCGAAGATGGGAGCTATTTCGTCACGAGAATCTCCATTTCTCAGAATCCGAAGCTGGGAGTAGCAATCCCCTCGATTCTGAAACTGACAGTGTAGACTCCAACTACACGGTTCTTTTTATCAATTCCTCTGTCGTACACAGAGATGTTAGCGATTATGTTGTCGATGATGAACAAGATACTTCTCTATCAGAAGCTGCTGAACAATGCCTCAACTCATTAGATGACGCTCTCAGGGACATGCACACCATGATGCAAAATATGCATCAAATGATGATATCCCAATATTCTGCTACACCAGCACTTGTCCAAGTGGATTCATTTATACCTATGCAGCCTACTCCTGGAATAACACATTTGCAAGATAACACAAATCCAGAAGCGATCATAAACCAAGAGTCAGTAGCATCAACTCTTAATCCTCTCAACATTGGGGGTGGATCTCCGTCGGTGATGATTCATATTCAACTAGGATCCTATAAGTCAGCCGCACCACTCCGACCAAAATATCCTCTCGAATTTATCCAAGAGTTGCGTGCACAGGTCGATGTTTTAAAGAAAAATACCAACTCCGCAAGCTGGGGGTGAAATAACCTTATCCTCCGCATTGGGATAAAAGTGGCTCCCGTACAACCCATGATAAAATATCTCTATCCCCTGGCACCATCAATTAAACCTCCAGAATTTGCTAAGCACGGAGTAGCATTTTCTACGTGTAGTTGACCATAGCCAAATTGCCTTGCAAAGCGGCTAGGTAGATACGGTTCAAGGTGCAACTGTTGCCATTTCTGTATACTAAGTGAGAGGGTCAAATAAACATTAATCATGAAAATATCCCTAATGGCAGCCTCGATATGGTGGTTCCCTCGCCAATAAAACTTAAACCTTGGTGCTCAGTTGCCACGTCGAAAATAGCGCAGTAAAAGCTTCAACTATTCCCCATATTTAAAGCTCGCCTGGTCCGAAAAGGTGTAGTATAGCTCCACTTAGAAAGCCTATATCTACAAAGAAATATGTGTTCTGTCCCGTCAGTCTGAGTCAAGCTGGGAGCCATAAAACTCTGATGTTGCAAAATCAGCCAGCCCGTCAGATAGGTAAATGGAAGCTCTGTTAGTGGGAATTCCTTTCGTCAAGGATCTACTGCAAAATTATGAGCGAGTTTTCGTAAACCAGCATTCAAAAGGCACACCATAGCTGGTAGCAATGCTAGTCAATGCTTGAAGACCAGATGCACTGCAGGGAATAAAACATTCCTTTGAAGACGGTCCACTGAGCCTGAACTCCCGTGGACTATCCATCTCCAGAGCCATAAAGAAAGATATCCGCCAACAAAACTTCCAGAAAAAATCTCTATACGAGTAAGTCTGAGATAGATCATGGCTTGTGTTCCTGCTACAAAATCTTCTACATGATCATCGAAGGACTTATCTTCAACATTATGACTTGCCATGAGTTCTTCAACTCTGGTAGAACTCAAAGGTCGAAGTGGTCAAATCTTCGTATATTTCTTCTCTCTCCTATCATTGAAGAGGTATTGGAACCACTTCCTGATAAAGACACTGTCAGAATCAATATTATAATAATAATTATAGGCTAAGTAGTGGCACATCAGCTCTTGATAAACTTTAACTAGACGCGGCTCAGCCTGTGCTAAATTTGCCAATTCTACATTGGTAGGTACTTACTCCTCATAAGGAACCTCCCCCATTGGCCATGCAGATATGTGCTTCATCTCGTGTAAGGAAAATCCCAACTCGCCAAAAGGATAAAAAATAGTTCCAGTACTAGAGTTATATCGCTCTAGCAAAGCCAAGAACATATTGGCGTTGGACGCAATGCCATAGCAAGTTGCTAACAAGGCATTGTATAGACCCAAAGATATGAGATTCTCGGTATATTCATCCAATATCCATGTCGTTGTCCGACGCCAATAGATATTTTTATTTGTCAACCATCCTAGCAGCCGAACGTTCTTCTGAGGATAAACCCCTTCAGCATCAGTATAAATTTCGGCAAACAAAGGAGACTGAATTGGTTGAATCAATGAAGAATCTTTACTTGGTACGTTCCCAGGGTGAAGTCCTCCCATTTAGACTGAATGTCCATCACCATAATTGAAGAAACGACCTTGTCTGTAGCTGATCTTCCCCGGCTTAGCTCTATTAATAATGAGAGTCAAATCCCACTCCATCTTACGTGGATAAGTAACGTGGAAGAAGGAAGACAGCGAAAAACTTATTTTCATCTCGGGGAGATACATGACCTTACCATAAACAGTGAATAACCACTTCTTCTTCTTATTCTTAGGCTGAGAAGATTGATCACCAAACAAGAAAGTCGGCTTGAAATATGTCTCATTCGCAAAGGAAGTGAGAGGTTCGCCGCTTATCAGAGATGTCAACATTCGTTCCCCTTATCTGGCTATCAATAATTAACGGGTAATGGACATCTTCTTATTAGATTGGAAAAACTCAGTGTATGATAAATCTTCTAAATAATTGGTATAAAGAAGTCCAGCAGTAGACCCCATCAGTTCAGCCAGAGGATCCATACCCAAGTTAACTACAAAAGCCACAAACAAGGAATCAACAAATCTCATAAAGAGGAGTACGTAAAAGTAACCCTATTATGAGTCTTCTAAGATTCTAAAGGAGGCGCATTTTTCTTAAAATTTTAGAAACTATGCACATTTTACGAATACTTCAGGAGATCAGAATATTTTATGCACCAATCTATCCAAATAAACAGAAAGTGCGCCAAATCGCCAATAATGGAAAAAGTATACCGACTCTCCAATAATTGGAAAGTGCGCCGATTCGCCAATAATTGGAAAAGTGTGCCAAAATGGCTGTTTCCACTCTGAACGAGGGAGAGCGCTCCAAAATGGTAACTTTTGCTTTGAACGAGAGAAAATGCGCCAAGATGACTATTTTTGCTCTGAATGAGGGAAATGCGCCAAAGTGACTGTTTCTTCTCTAAACGAAAGTAAAGTGCGTGTGTACACATGTCTCTGTGTTCTGGGTCTTCGTTTTTTTCTTTCTTTCATCTTTTTTCCATTTTTATATTATACATGTAAAAAAAAGGGAAGAAGAAGACAACCGCTTTGCCTATCAGAGGAGAATATGTTACATCTCCTGATGTGACTCTCGACGATGACATATTGAGCCATTCTCTAGCGGGCTGAGCCACCGTCGACATCGCCATTGTTGTTCGAGAAGAGTAGGCCAATCCCTTCCCCTTCCTAACTTTCTTGGCCGCATGAGTTTGCTTAGGGGCCATTGGTAAAAGCTTCGAAGGAAGAAAAAAACTAGGATTTTCTTGAGGAAGAAGGAGACGAAGAGATTCGAGAGCAGTGGAAAAGTTCTCTCTCTCCTCGATCCGTCTATTATAGATTTGGGAAAAAACTCTTCGGATGCTAAGACTCTTCAGAATTCATACAACAAATCATGACTACAGCCACGTCAGCAAATCCGTTAGGATTCTGCCCAGAGTGCGCGCACAAACATCTCAACAACTTTTATGCTTCTAATTTAAAGTAATTTTGAATTCATCTGAACGAATTCAAAAACTTTGAAGGGAATTTTGTAGAAGCATAAAAAAATGTGCCTCAGATAGGTGGCACAATTTTTTATAAATAAACCCAACAAGTAGAAGAATGACGCACTTTCTACTTGTTATAAATGAAAGATGCACATTTTGTACTTTGGCGCACTTTCTATTAATTTCAGAGGATGGCGCACTATTCAGAGAGCAAAAAGTGGCACACTTTCTTAATGTTATGAAAGCTGGCGCACAAATGATCTTCCCTTTCTCAACATTTAATGCAGAAGACTGACAACTGACAGATGTAGAAATCGAAGAGTCAAAAGTTATCATTAGTGCGGCATGCAGACCCAGGTTGTTATTTAGCGACCCAATCGCTGTGCCATTCTCTTCAAAAGTGCATCGCAGTACCATTCTCTTCAAAAGTGCATCGCAGTGCCAACTCCCTCAAAAATGCACCGCTGTGCCATTCTCTTCAAAAGTGTACCGCAGTGCCAACTCCCTTAAAAATGTGCTACAGTGCCAACTCCCTCAAAAATCTGTCGTAGTGCCAACTCCCTCAAAAATGCGCCGTAGTGCCGATTTTATCAAAAAATGTGCCGTAGTGCCATCTTTCGTAAAAAATGCGCCGTAGTGCCAACTTCCTCAAAAATGCGTCATAGTGCTAATCTTACCAAAAATGTGCCAGTCTCCAGACGACTTCTAAAGTGCACATATTATCCTAACCAACAGTGAGAAGTTATGAGTGCGTGTCTTACATGCCTTACTTTTCATGAAAAGTGTACAAATAACTGTCTCTGCGACCTATTCTTTGTCATATCCCGATCTTCCGCAGGCTAATCGGCCATTCCCGCTAGGCGAGAATCACCGCGCCAGCGATCCCGCGGGACGATTGCTTGACCTATCTGGGCGTGATACCGCATGAGCGTGAGCCGCGCCCGTGCAAGGCTGTGGTTCATTGGCTGGCGGTAAGAGGTCTAAGCCACAGAGTCACACGGATTATCCGAGTGCAGCAGAATCTTAAACGCATAGGCGATTGATAACAAGTTCACTGAGTAGATAATAGCGGAAGCATTGAATAAAATAAGTTGAAGTAAAAAAAACTATTTATTGATATTGAATAAGTGTTACAGACGGCGCATAGCCGAGATTACAAGTCGCTCAAGCCTCTCTCTCTGAAACAGTAAAAGTGTACCAAGTGAATACATTTGTGAAAAAATATATAGGCGATGTTCCAACATTATGTCTTGTATATGTGCTTCAGTTCCGAACGCAACGCTCCAAGGCTCCAGAGTAAACTCCACGTCTTAGCACGCACGAAGGAGGCATCCGCAACGAACGAGGTTCTCCTGCACCCTGCAAATAATCTGGTGGATTATCAGTACATGAATGCACTGGTGGAGAGGCTACTCGCCCGCTCGACAAATCCGAACACATAATATAGGTTCCGTACACCATCTATTATGTTGTCTTTCTAGTTATCTTAGGATCAGTTTTATGGAAATGATGAATATCCTAAATCGTGTGGCAGTGTGCCGTGCGATATAAGAGAAAATACGGTAAAACTTACCAACTTACCATTTGTCCTGCCATGTCTAAGGAAAACTAAGTTAATTCAAGCACAATTATTTATTATGAAATTCAGGGGCATAGCATATGCAAACACAAGTGTTTCAATACGAGATTACATATCGGGTGCACGAGCATACAGGTTATCCAGAAGTGTTGCATAAGATGTTGAAGCATTCAATTTAGTGTACAAGTATCTTATATTCATGATCGTTTAGGTGTTCTGATATTCTGATATGATGCAATAACTCGCACGCGGATAGCCGCTAAGCGAGGATGACTTAATTATATGAACATGAGTCGCTGGCAAAGCCATAAAGGACCTAGTCCATGATGAGAATGGAATACAATGAAACCACAAGAGGCGCTACAAACTATCTTGCCTAGCACACGAGGACTACACACGAAGTTCCATCCGGGCCGGATCGGCCCCAGTGTCCCGGTGACCATCCGTGGAACTGTACCTTATTTCCAAGTTATCTGTGACATACAATTATTGGTCTTCCAATTTCACGAGATACACAAGATACACGAGTACACGAGATGCACGAGATACTTGAATCTTGATTTCTGCTCTGAACGAGTATTGCTCTACGAGCTGTGTTACTTTATTTGCTTGACAGGATTCTCGGTAAGTAATTACAACTTGCCTTGATGTATTCCCCTGGTGCAGGGATTGCCTTGGTGACCTAACGGTCCCGGATACCTGCAGGTTCATACTTGCACGGAACGACTATTAGATTATCTTCCAAGGGGAACTAGATGAATGCATGACATAAATAGCATACCACGGTCTTGGCATAGTTTATGCGACAAACATTAAAACGAGGCAATAAATACAAGTTAACGTATAAGCAGGCAAGCATTTCATTCATATAGAACATAAGCATTCATATTGGCTCAAGCCCGAAGGTAAGTCGAGGAGTAAAACCGTAAAGGGACTTTTCGATCGGAATGATCTAGGATCGTGCAGTGTTAATAAGTAAAAAATGCACTATAGAAGAGAATATACTTATCATCCTACTTGAGGCATAACGGGGTCTAGTTGCATAAGGCAAAGGTAGCATGCAAGGGTCTGTATATAGGCAAAGTTTTATTTCCATGTTCTAGCACAAGCAATATAAGTTGGGATTATTCCCTTAGCTAGGTGCGTTGTATTCTTATTAGCATGCAGGGGGTGATTCACCTAACGACTAGCATGTATCGTTCCATATTTTAAGTGTGCTAGCTAAGCAAGGATAAAGTTTATCGTAGCCACCCACCTTAGTGATGATTCACCTCGGTCGAGTGATACTCCGAGCGAGCCTCTGAAAGCCTAAGCAGAACTCCTGAAGGGACAAGTCTGGATATCCTTTGCCTCAAACAAGTATTCTCGCCTGAGCAAAGCGGGTCGGGACGTTGCACTTTTGCTGTTTGAATCGGCGGTCTGCTTGAGAGGAACGGGGTATTACATTCTTTCCTCGTATAGGAATCTACGTGTGTAAGTTGTGCACCCACTCATGCAGAACATGGGATCTTAATCTACCAAAAGTGTGCGCACAATGGTAAAACAGTATTATTGTCCAAAATGCACGTACACTTTGGTAACTGCTCTGAAACTCTATAAATATAGGTTATGTACAACCATTAAAACCCAACTACCTTCAGAACACACACATAGAGGACCATATACAGACAAATAGAGAGAAAGGGGCTAGAATTTTAAGTCTTTCAAATTCAAGAACAGAGTGAGTGAAATAGAAGCTTCTTGTGCCGTTGTGCCAAAGCTTTCTTATTGATCAACTCTCCAAGTTGTTCACAACATTCCCTACGTTTCTTCGTCATCGTGTGCAATTCTCCATTGTCGTGTATATTTCTTCATCATAGAGTGGTCCAAGGAATAAAGTGATCGTCCGCAGATCAGATCTTTACAACTATACTTTTCCAGAATCAATTGTACTTAGATTTCTATTTAGGATCTTTTTATATTTTTCTTTCTTTTCAACAGTTTGTAACACAAAAGTTTTGTATAAATTTTTTCTCGCAAACAATCATGGTTTGACTCATTAGTTTAGGAGAATGAGTTAGTTTTTGAGTTTAAACTATTTGACTTGAGTCATTAGTTAGTCATGACTAGATTAAGTCTATTAAACCTATTTAGACCTAAGAATTGAATATTCCTACTATATGATTAGTTGATCCTATTTATGAGAGAATGAGAGAGGACTTTGAGTCATATCAAACTATTCCTAAACCTAAACCTAACCCTAACGCTAAGAGGAAGCCTGTAAATCTTTTATTATTCATTAATAGCTTCTATTTTATTCCTAATTAGTTCATCCTAAATTTGAGAGCAAACCCTAATCCACCATTCCTAAATCTTATCCATCTTATTTTTATTTCCAAAGGAGGCTAAGGAGCTTGTCATTGCTAAAGGAGGCTTGGAGGGAAGCATTGGCTAAGGAGTTGTGTCCAACTCTCATTTGTGTCCATTTGGTGGCAATACATTAAAAATTCATCTCCCAATAGGTAAAATTTTTATTTTCCTATCAAATTTTATTCTAATTGATGTATTAGACCTATAAGGACCCTTCCATGGCTAAGGACTACCTATAGGAAGAATAATTAGGTCCTAATAAGCTTTCTTTTAGAAGTTACATAGAGTTTTGTGGCCAAATTAGAAAAACTTCAAATTTGGTGCACCAAGTGTTTGAGACTAGACCTAATGAGTATTAGAAGCTTTGATTCATGATTATTAAGGGTTTATGTGTCAACAATTGGATATAGAAAGATCATATCATGATATGCCATCATACGGAGAGATAAATTGGGGTATTTTTATGTTTTGGTGTCCTAGTGTGTTATTTTTCTTTTATTGCATTACAATTAGTTAGCCTAGCCATTATATGTTATAATTAATAGTGTATATTATGTTCCATATGAATGTGGGTTAGTATTATATTATTTTGATAGTGTGTCATAGAGAATCTACGTGTGGTACTAGTGTGACCATATGGTGTTTGATAAATTGGGAGTATAGTGTTCATAATTAGTTCAGTGTTTGATTGTGGTCGGGTAAGAGCTCTCAGTGCGCACAAGTTGTGCACAAGGTTGGACTGTGATGTTGATGAGTATTAGAAGGAGAATTTTTTTATTTCATACTTGTGCATTTGAATTGTCAACAAGTAAAGAGAAATTGAATGCAAGTGAGAGGGACATGAGGTTTGTGCCATATTGTAAGGGGGAAAGACTGAATTGATATCAGACCTATGTGAGGTTATTCATGTGTATAACTGTGGGTATGTGTGAAGAGGGAGTATGCATTTTAGACTGTGGGGTATTAGTTTGAGAGATAACAGGGATGGAGGAGACCCATCGAGAGTGATACCAAGGTGTATGAATATGAAGTGGGGGGGGGGGGGTAGTGCTCAGTTCAGCTTTAAGTGAGGGAGGGTATCGGGTTATCTGCACATAGTAGTATCAGTAACATATGCATCCAGGTTTAGCAACAATGGATATTAAAGGGGGTTTTTGGTTTAGTCTATGTTCATGTTGGATTTGTTCCAAACCTGGGGTTGGAACAAAACATATCAGTAACCTGGGGCATTGCGGCCAGGTTGCTTTTGGACACTGATGTCAAGTATAACTTTGTGTGTGTGTGTGTGTGTGTATTTATATGTGGTTGAGTGTGGGGTCACTGTTACAGAAATATAGAGTTGGGGGAGAGTTTAACTTTGTGTTCATGCTCAGTTGTACTGAATTGTTAGGGTGTGTATGTGTAGGGTGAACTGAAAGTAGGTATCACTGCAGATTAGTGGGGGTGTGCTCAAGTTCATAGTAAGATATGGGAATCGGGTTTGTGCATATGAAGGAGATTTAAGTGCATGGCTGCACTTGTTGTTGCAGTCAGCAGCAAGTTAATAGGGAATCGAATGTTCAGATATCCGTTGGATAGTAGGAGTTTGGCTTCTCTGATTAGTAAAAAGAAGGAGGTACAAATCTGAATGCAGGTAAGTACAAGTTGTAGTGGGGGAGTGGAGTGGAAGTTGTCTGTAATAAAATGTAACTCTGTTGAGCCACAATTTGCTGACGCTTAATGCTCTATTGTTGTAAGTATTGAAGAACTGCAGCAACAACTTTAGTGTGGGTAAAGGAGTATCAGGGTTAGTGAAGGAGGTTAGTGAGGGGTGTTGTTGTGGCAGATGTTGGAGGTAGTAGCAGCAGAGTTTGGGTGATTGAGTGTTTGGTACCAGAGATAGAGTATTTTTTGTCCAGTGAGGGTAGATACTTGAAGTAGAGTGTAGGTGTATCTTGGAGTGAGGTATCAGCTACATGTGTGGGGTATCATTAAGTATTTGGTTAAGGAGTTGTAGGTGTTGTGTTAAGTTTTGAAGAGGGGGAAATAGTGATAAGATGGGTGCAAGTGTTAGAAGAGGGAACCAATGTGCACTGCATTGTAGTTCAGTTTGGATACTGATTGAGGGGGACTCGGATAAGTAGCCTGGGCATATGGTAGACCTTATAATGCAGTTTATTTTAGAATGAGAGGATATTGTATTTGAGGGTTAATGTATCCTACTTTGATTATATAGGAGTATCCACATGTAGCAGTCGATGTGTTCAATGAGTGTCATGTGTGATTGCTGTGTTCAAAGTTGTGTCCTTGCAAGTGTGTGAGAGTGTTGAGTTTGTTTTGATTAGAGTATAAGTTGTGGTGTATCAATTAAAGTGTTATACATGTTGTTGGGGCTCGGGTAAATGTGGCCACAGTGATTTGAGAATGTGTTATGATTATGGTCAACAATAGAGGACATATTATAGGTATGCAAAGGTGTTGTAATGGTTTAGTACAACAACTAGTGTGAGGATGCCATAGTACTCTGTTTGGCAGCAACTGCTCGAGCAGTTGGTGCAAGAGCTCTGGTAAGCAATGCATAGGAGGGGAGATGCAGGGTGACACTAACTTGCTGCTAAGTAGCAGCTGCAGGAGGGTGTATTAGTGGGCTAGGTGGTTGACTGATACCAATGAGTGTTAGGGTGTGGGGTTATATGCTAATGTGTGTGTGAGTGTGTATATATATATATATATATATATATATATATATATATATATATATATATATATATATATATATATATATGAGAGTATATTTATTTGTGAGTGTGTGTGAGAATAGTGAATGGTTAGAGTGTATGGTACCAAGGTATGAGTGAATACCCAGAGTATAGATCTAGGTAATGGAGAGTGGTAAGGTATTAAGTAAGGTATTGAATTGAGTATCAAGATAATTGAGTTGGGTATTGGTATCTAGGATACCAAGATATTAAAGTCTTATAACTAGTTTGGGGTAATGAGTTATCTTAAGGTAATGGATAAATACCATAATATAAGTGAGGATACTATGATACTAGGTAAGGTAAGTTATAGTCTAAGGTATGGGTAGTATTAATTATAAATTTAGTTGGGATAAATTTTAGATACCAAGTGACATGAGGAAAGGATAAGATATTGGGTATTAGTAAGATATTAGAATGTTAGCTAAGGCATTAATGAGATATATTAAATAGGCTAAGATATTATTTAGATACTGATATTAGGAGTCTATTTATATATATATGGTATTAGTATATCATAATAACTGTTATCACGTAGATAACCTAGTTATAGCTTGGTATTCAATAGTATAGCTTCATAGACTAACTAAATAGGTAGTTTGGAATCCATGATAGATTAACTAAATATGTAGTTTGGAACCCAGGATAAGGGATTTACCTAGGTTGACCAAGTTTGACTAGTTGACTTAATATTGACCTAGTTTGACCTAGTATTGACCTAGAGACTTAGAAATAACCTAGTTTTGCATGTTTATGATGCCAATCACTTATTTGACATATAATTCATATATAGGTCTGTGTGACACCAGTTCGGATACCGATTTGCATTATTTGTTCAAGACCACAGGCAAGTACATTCTTTGACAGTTTTTGTTATTTTTGATGATTACTATGATTCTAGTTTTGTAATGTTATAGTTAATTTTCGACACAGTAGATACACGGTCTAGTATCATAGATACATGTCATAAGAAGTCATGATTGGATCCATCGTACTAGTCGAAGATGAAAAAATATTAGCAAGTTATGTGATCATACCCCACTTTACATGCATTATAGCTCACCCCACATCTCACGTAAGGTATAGCCTGATCATATTACATGTCTTATAGCCTGTTATATATGATTATCCTAACTCTTGCTCGCATAATAGCTAACAAGATGGTTAGCCTGACCTTATATGTATCATAGCTAATCATATATATAACAAGCCTGATCTAGTCCCAAGTCGATCACATAACAAACTAATATTTTAAGGCACTTAGCCAGTATTTCTATTTCTCTATTTCCAGTTCACACTTGCTAGCACTTACATTTACCAGCTTACCATTTCATGTGTACTCATTGCTAGTTATTTCTCTGTGATATGATAATATGCCTCTCTAGCTTCCCTTACCTTCTAGTACTTTATTTCTATCATGTATATTCATTACACACTACTTTATAATCTTTATGAATATAATTGGAACTGCTATTAGTTTATGTGCTTCACTCTAATTCTGACTAGATAACATTTTTCAGAGGATCTCGATGACTTTTGTCCCACTTATTATGGACCGGGAGTAGATGATTGATATATCCAGGTTCCCATATAGAGGATACCAGTAGTGACTTAGCTAGTTTAGCTTATATTTTACTCGGTTTGTCTCCAGCTTTTGATTCCATGAGTTGTTATTCTGAGACTTATATTGAGTTCGAGATAGTCAGACTCTTAGACTTAAGGTTGTGTTGAGATTGTATATTTTTAGATTTCCCTTGACATCTCATTTTATATCTCTATCATGTCATACATCTTTCTTATAGATTATTGTGATTGAGTATTGGTTTTGACATTATCTTTATATTCATCTTGTCCTCCTTATGGAGTTAAGATATCATTGACAGGTTATATACTATTGTGTGATGTGATAGATAATATTATTGACCTAGACAGTGTTCTACCGCAGATGCTGTGGCATCGGCTGGACGTACCCACATACTCTTTTTCTCATTCTGGGTACAGGTCATGATATATGTTTATGGTGGCCCATGCAGGTCAGGCTTCATAATTAGTATGATATCGTGGTAGTACAATGACTTAGTTTACTACTGCGAGCCTGCGATAAGATATAGGATATAGGATACAAGGATAGGAGAATACTCAATCACAAATTATGATTTCTTGAGAGATTCCTAGAATAACTCTTGAGAATATTATTTTGGATCTATTTTCACTTGCTTCGTTTCACCTTCGCCTTTGTACTTGTCCGTTGATGAATTTGATTCTTGTATCGAGATAAATCGTATGGACTAAGTTGAGGTATATTCTGATAATGTAAATGGATAAGAACAGTGAGAAAGGTAACTGTCTGCTTTAGTTATAAAATCTAGAGTTTATCGCAGATATACTAGCTGGGGTGGCGAAGACGTAGAGCCTGATTTTGGATATATTTCTCTTGGTTATAAAATTTAGAGTTTTCGCAGCCAAGCTAGTGGTAGGGCAAAAATTCTAGATACCATGATTCTAGAGGTGTGTACCTTCTTGCTGGCATGACAAAGACGTAAAGCCTATTTTTGGATATATTTCTCTTGGTTATGGAATTTAAAGTTTTCGCAGCCAAACTAGTGGTAGGAAAAAAATTCTTGATACCATGATTCTAGAGATGTGTACCTTAGTTACGGACTCTATAGTTTATCGTAGCTATGCTTTCTGGCGTGACGAGGATTCTGGGTAACATAATTTTAGATAGACGTATATGATTATCAAATTGTATCTTAAATTAGTTTTTAACATACTATCTCTATCATTCAACCTTTTATCATTGAATTTTGTTCCATCACCCCTTCTAGATCAAGATGGAGATGTCTTTAGTTTCTCTAGTTAGTTCCTTATAGAGATTTACCTTCATTAGTTTCTGAGGTGGCTTCTTTGGATGGTGTAGTAGTTTGGTAACTTATAGGCATATTTGTGTCCAGTTTGAGTATCAGTGATTGGTTGTTGAGAGTGTAGCTTGTGAGTCTGTGAGTGGTTCCTAACCGGGTAGAAGAGAATTAAGTATCAGTGTACACTACCAGAAAAAATCAAATTAGCGACGTTAAAAAATGTCGCTAAATGACCAAAAAATATCGCTAATCACTTTTAGCGACGTAATTAGCAACGTTTTAAAGAATTTGAAACAAAGCACGTCGCTGAAAGAAAAAACATCGATAAACGTCGCTATGCCGACGTTTTTTAGCGACTTAAATATGTCGCTAAATTAGCGACGTTTAGCGACGCAGCATCACTAATTAGCGACGTTTATTAACGTCGCTAAACATCGTTAATTAGCGACTTATATAGCGACGTTACAGCGACATCTTCAATGACCTGGCAATACTGCCATGTAGCAATTTGCGACGTACAGCGATATTTTTAGCGACATATTTAGCGACGTCATTAGCGACGTATATTAATGTCGCTAATTAGCGACGTATTTAGTGACGTGTATACACGTCACTAAACGTCGCTAAAAATGTCGCTAATTTTACAGAAAAAAAAGAATACTGAATTGTTTCTAAACTATTATTCCTCAAGTTTATTAAATCACAATCTGTAAAAATAGACCCGTAGCAACTCTCCGTTGAATTTCTGGGTTTGCCAACCCCTTGGGTTGAACACTCAACACCGATAAAATAACATATTTAATATGAATAATATAATAAAATTTGAAGAAAAGAAAGCATCTAGCAAATTTCATCGTAAAGAATACGACAAATATATATCCATACAATCTCATACTAAATAATACAAAAAATACAAATATCCAGCAACTAGCTATACTACTATGGATCTGCAGGAGACTGACCACCGGCACGCATGAAGGATAAGAACAACTCATACTGCTCCCGTAGAATTGACACCGATGTCGATGGAGAAGACAGTGACGTCTGTGGAGTCTGTGTCGATGTAGGCGCACCAGGAGGCCGTACCCGCTCCAAGTCTGCGAGTCGCTGGTTGTAAGAATCCATGGTAGATAACAACCTCGTACTGCTATGAACCATTGAATCCTGCATCATCGTCAGCCTCTCGCCCATCGATAGCTGTGATGCCTGCAACTCTGTGATGTTGCGGTCTGTCGGGGCTCTAATATCATTTGTCAAATCCTGGAGCTCCGTGATGCTGCGGTCGAGCATATTGAATCGTGCGATGAGCGTCGGATCGTCCGCCTGCGGCTGGGACCGGGGCTGCTCCTCCATCCTTCGTAGCAACTCGTCATGGAGAGACGCAATCTGACGGTCAACGGCCTCCTGGACTCTGGCCGACGACTGCGAGGGCTGTGTGGAATGCGCAGTTGTCGGGGAGGCCCTAGATGACTGCGTTGCAACCAGGGCGCCATAAGATCCCATACCGTAGTACGTACCCCTCTGGAGACCACCAGCTGCAGTTACCCATAGGTCGTCCGCCGACGGAGCTGGAGCGGGCTGCAAGAAAGTACCAGCCTCTCCAGGTGTAGGTGCACTAGCAGTCGCCCGCTCACGCAGCCTAAGATACTCAGCCTATAAAGCTTTGGAAATTCGATAATTGCCTAAGTTATATTAAAATTAACACAAAGTAAAGTAATACTTACATAGGTCTGCGAGGCCCTCTCATCAATGAGATTTCCGTCCTTGCGATGGGTGGCCAAGAAAACGGTCACCATGTTTGCATCCTCACCCCTCTGTACATGGTAAAAATATATTATTTAGTACTAAACTTAAACATTTTTTTCTACTACCATTTTATGTTAGTTATATTAAAATAATATATTTTAAAAGAAAAAAATATACCAAACGATGAAAATGTTCCGTCATCAAAATCGAGCCACCACACCACTTGGCAGCATTCCGCCTAGCCGCCTTGGCCTTCTCAGACTTTTCCTTGTAGCTCGGATCGTCGAATCTAGCCCTCATCGTAGTCCACTGCTCAGGCGTGATCCAACCTTGGATCGGTTTTCCAGCACGATCATGAGCCTTCTGGTCATCCAGAGTATCTCGGATAAGCTTGGCGGCAACGGTAGAAAAGAACCGCTCGATCAACTCGGCCCGGTGCGGAGGATAGAAATACGTTTGTTATAATAGATAATTTAGTAAGTGAGCATCACGGATAAGTTATATAATATGCATAAATTAGAGGATTTATTTAATATACTTTTACTTGGAAGTGAGCAAACCAGAATGCCTTCCTCTCCTCCGGAGCCTCAGAGTAGTTGATCCAAGGGGCACCATAGTTGTTCCTCAGAAATTGGTCCAGGTATCTCTGAACCGACGATGGACGATATCTATACAAAGATAATTATTTTGATCAAAAAAATCAATATACGATGAATAAAGAAATACACGATATATATTATGCTAAACCATCTAATTGACTTACTTTGTACCGTTGGCCCAAATCTCTGTCCTCGTCTCCTCCGGAGGTGCGCATGGAGGATCTTGCTGATGCTGGAACAACGTGGGCATGACCTCCTCGACCTGCTCATCTGTCCCCATGGTTCCGCCAGCTGGAGGAACGCTGGACGAGGGAGTACTATCACGCTTGGAACTACTCGTCCCAACAGTCGGAGATGTGAGTGATCGATATACTGGAGTACTGGACGACGACGATCCGGAACCAACAGTAGGCAGTACCGGAGGAGCACTCTGTCTACCTCGGGACCTGTCGAATCATCCGCGTCGTCCAGTCATACCTAATAGCAACATATGATGAATATAGAAAAACATAAATATATAGTATATTCTACAGTCAAAATGTGATGCATATCTCAAAGCATTCTACTTTCAAAATATAATACATATATTCGTTAAAATGGTACATTCTACAGTCAAAATTTAGTTACATTCTACAGGCAAAATATTTTATTTTCAATCATCTTCAGAAAATTTATCTTGTTCGCCTTCCTCGTCCTCCTCTCCCTCTTCCTCCTCATCGTCTTCACTTTCATTCTACAGTCAAAATACAGTAATTCAGCGTGAAGTCCTTCGAGTACAAATGATATGTGACTTCCACTTTTGGATGATATTTCCTGTTGTGACATCTCACATACGGACACTTAATTTTGGTACCGTCCATGTACTGAGGGAACGCCTTGGCGAACTGCAATAACTGCTGTACATCCTCAATGAATTCATCCCGCACACCGCATATGTTATCAGGATGATGGTTGTACATCCACGAACGATGACACAGATAGTAATTCATATCCATTTATAGATACTTCTGCAAAAATGACAGTATGTATCATATAAATTATTACATACAGTGGTTTATCACCTAACTTCATAACTTAACCGTACTATAAAATTATAACTGATATAATACATACTTTTATAAATCAAAGTCTAAAATAAGCAATATTCAAAACAACTAACCATTTAAACTAACACATACACCTATCAACTAACAGTCATCAAGTATTAACTTACCTACAAACTGAGAACAATACCCAACTAACATGTAACACTAACCACCCTTTAACATATAACTTAACATTTACTAACAATTGACACTACACCATGGCCTCTAATTTGAATACCAAACTAAAAGTCATATCTAATTATCATACTCCTACAACTACCTGACACTAACCTTCACCATATACTAACCATCATCAATCATCTAACTATAGATAGTGTGCCACTGAACTAACAGTCATCAACTTCAAGTTCCACAATCAACTTCCTGCCCTGGACTTAACTGTATTCAAATCTGAACATACACCCACTGAACTACACCTAAACATCAACCTGATTCCCCCACATTGATGCTTACTGCAGTTCTTCCTACGGTGGACTATCTGACTACCTCTCCCCCCATAGCACTATAAACTGCACTATAAGTGTGTAGTACTACAGATAGTGTGCCATACTACAGAACTGCAGCTACCCCCAACCACACTCCTAGCTTACTGACTTACCTCAGCATGTTCCAATGCACATTGGGCTGATGTGCCTCAAGTCTCCCCCTGCTCACTGCTAGTAAGCAGTGCTCATTGCTGCTGTTACCTCTACTTGCCATGCTTACATGTGTACCTCAATCTATGTGCTTGTGGGCACTCAAACCCGAGCCCCTCACATATTCACCATTGCACATCTAAAACCCAACTTGAGTCACGCTCACTGATACACTTGTATCAGTATACACCATCTCCTCACCCATTTGCTGCTAACATAGGACACCACTATGATACCCTCAACTTTGATATACCCTTCCTGTATACATCAATAACACTCTCACATATACTCTAACTAATATAAAAGTATCAATACCAACCACACAAATAACACTAACAATACAGATACTATACGCACTGGCATTTGGTGCCAATAGTCACTGCTCCTATTGCTTTCTCGACGTTTAGTGCACATACATTTTAGTGTGCATGTGTGTGTCGAGTGTAGTGTCAGGGTTTGATCGTGGGGGATAGGTAGGTGTTAGGAATCAATCCTGATCAAAAACCCTAACCCTAACCCCAGGTCAAAAAACCCAACCCTAACCCTAGGTCCTGATCAGTGTCTGTGTTAGTGTATGTGTGTGTGTGTGTGTGTGTGTCATGTTGGTGTCAGTGTCACATGTGTGTCTTGTGAGAGAGAGAGAGAGAGAGTTATGGTTTACCTAGAGCTCGAGGAGGAGGGGGATGTCGGAGTAGCCGCTGTAGATAGCCGGTCGCCGGAGCGGGGGGGGGGAATTTTTTTGTTTTTGAAATCGAAATTTTTTTGACAGATGGGGAAAAACGAAACTGAGCCATAATTAACCAAATTTTAGCGACGTTTAGCAACGTCAAATAAAAATGTCGCTAAATTAAATTTTAGCGACGTCATAGACGTCGCTAAACACGTTGCTAAATATTTTTAATATAAACGTCGCTATATACGTCGCTAAACGTCGTTAAATTAGACATATTAGCGACGTTTAGCGACCTTAATTGAACTTATAGCGACTTATCTTTTAAAATCTTAATAGAAGTCGCTAAACGTCGCTAAATATCGCCATTTAGCAACGTCTAGCGATATTTTTACATGGAGTCACTAATTTATATATTATTAGCGACGTTTCCTTTGACGTCGCTAAATACGTCGCTAATCCCACTTTTTCTAGTAGTGGTAAAAGCCTAAGAGTAACTCATAGTGTAGTACCATTTATAGCCATCGGTCTAACATATGTGTCACAGTATAGTTAGTAGTTGGTATCTTAGAGTATCAAGTATGTGTCAAGTATAGCTATAGAGTTAGTTCCTGTGTACCAAGAGTACCTGGAGAGTACAAGTGTCCAAGGTGTATTAGGAATGATGAGTAATAAGTGATAGGAGTAGTGTATCAGTTTAGTACCAGTATAGTATCTAGGATATGTAAGGAAGTGCCATAAGAGTAGGAGTGCAAGTGTTCCAGGCAGTAAGGATAGAGGGGCTCAGTTAGGCTACCTGTGGAACCGTAGATTGCTCGGTACCCGTGGAGGGAGCCACCCAGAAGGGTGGGGCATTTGCGATGACAGTCGAGGAGACCGATGCTGCAGGTGATGGGCTCGAAGGTTCTGTTCTGTCATTTCTTTCTGTTCCTTTTTATCTATTAATTAATTGATTCCTTAGTACCTTTAGCTTACATCAATGATTTTTATGCTAGAGTGTAATTAGTAGTAAACTCTGATAGAGACTACAATATTATGATAAATAAAGCCATAACCATGTATGTTTGTTTTCTTTCATTAGAATTGCATGTTGTATGATTTTAGATAGGACTTTCGTAGACCATGATTGTTGGGGGTTTGACCGTAGTAAAGATTGTAATGAATAGGTTATGACTGACCAGAGAGAGATGAGGTGTCTTAAATTTTGAGAACAATTTTTTTTCTAAGGGGGGTAGACTTGTAACTATCACATTTCTAGAATATGGATATTTTTATCATTTTATATTATTATAAATATTATGTGTATATTTTTATTTAATATATAATATGTATGATATATATATATATATATATATATATATATATATATATATATATATATATATATATAGTATTATTATTGGTTAGTAGATTATACTATTTAATTAGACATGATACTAGTGGATCTAACTAGACTTGACTTGACCCATTGATTCAATTAAATAGTTAGTCTTGTTTTGACTCATTAGTTTAGGAGAATGAGTTAGTTTTTGAATTTAAACTATTTGACTTGAGTCATTAGTTAGTCATGACTAGATTAAGTCTTTTAACCTATTTAGACTCAAGAATAGAATATTTTTTCTATATGATTTGTTGATCATATTCATGAGAGGATGAGAGGGGCCTTTGAGTCATATCAAACAATTCATAAACCTAACTCTAATCCTAACCCTAAGAGGAAGCCTATAAAGCCTTTATTATTCATTAATAGATTTTATTTCATTCATAATTAGTTCATCCCCAATTTGAGAGCAAATCCTAATCCACCATTCCCAAATCTCACCTCTCTCATTTTTATTTCCAAATGAGGCTAAGGAATTAGTAGCAAACCCTAATTCTCTACTTGTACAATAATTCATTATTGTGACATCTCAATTTCCATTCAATCCTATTCTGATTAGTGATCCATTGGTCCCAATCCATCCCAGCTATTCCGTGTTACCAAATTATCCATACTCTTTCCAAACTATTTTTCTATAATTGTATTTCTTTATAACAATAATACAATATTCTATATTTTTATATATAGCAAATTAACAACAATAAAATTACTCTCTTTTATCTCGGTTCTTAATCTTTATGGAATATTGCAACAAAGACTTAGAAGAGTTCTTTTTATTAAAGTGTGAAGGTAAAGAAAAGCAAGATCAAAACCCTCACCAAATTACGAATTGCCTTTTGTTCTGATCATATAGATTTTTGAATAATTTTTTCTCATAAATCTAAGTCCAGCTAGGCCATTCGAGCCAACAAGGCAGTATAATGCACCGTACGGAACAAGACATTACATCAACTCTGATATAAATAACGCTATGCAATGACATTTTACTCTTTATTTTACTTAGAAGAAAAATGATTATATGCTAGTTTTTTTCTTCTTCCAGAATTAACATGACTTCTATAACATTATTTGGCTTTATACTTTATAGTATTTACCTGATGACTGGTTATGCTATATTTCTTATAACTGAACAAGTATGAACCTTGTTCATTTGACTGATATGGAGGCCGATTCCATTAATCCCAATAAAAAATACTACCTATCAATGGAGTATAGTGCACTGCCTCTGGCGATGGCACTGTGTTGGTTGTGAATAAGTATAACCTAGTCAAAGTTGGGTA
The DNA here is from genome assembly GCA_036927795.1 of Iris macrosiphon. NCBI lineage: Eukaryota > Viridiplantae > Streptophyta > Magnoliopsida > Asparagales > Iridaceae > Iris > Iris macrosiphon. The sequence continues at coordinate 155,066,956 of JAYESA010000014.1, forward strand.
CTTGGAGAAATCTTTTAGCATCTAATCATTCGAGACGAATGTATGAAGAACTTTCTTATTCATGGTTTAACTTTTGTTGAAATAGATCTAAAATACAGTAGATTGTGTCTTGGCGAATGGACTCTTAATAAGGGTCTATTTTTATATCTTTTCATTGTTGTTTTTGTTGGACATTTTTGCTACTTGGTTTTGATGAATGCTTTCGCTGTCATTTTAGATGAATATTTTTATTGTTTGCTTTTATCGATTTCTATAATCATTCTTGAGAATTTTGAGAAAAAGAGATAAGAATGTTAGAAGAAGTGTATTGATCCAATATTTGTGCTTTTGCAGGAAGACACTTAATTCTGAGGCTTAATCGTCGTGAAATGATTCTTTCTCTCGACAAATTCTCTAATTGGTATGGTGGTTCTGACCCTTCTTTCCTTTTCTTTCATGTCTTAATAAAATAATACTCTTATTTTCTTACAATGTCCTTAGATCTATGATGCCTAGTAGAAGTAATAGATACAAAGAAGCCACATGCATGTTATAAATGCTAAGAATCGAAATACTAAAATTATAAAATGATAAGTACATTTATGTATGAGATTCATGTAGCAAGGGCTTTGTATGGGAAGCAATATGGATGTTGTTTGGTACTATGTACATAATACTTGAAAATGGTTTGGGACCAATGGGATGTCAATCGGATTGACCTTGCGAGAGAATTGAGATAACGGGCATAGACTCGAGGAATGAATATAAAAGTAGATATTTACATCCTAATTTATTTTATTTTCTATACCATGCATGATATATTTATAGTTAAGTTACACACGCATTTGCATGGTCATTGATAACTTGTGCATAAGGTTTGGCTTTTCTCAAACTGTATTCAGGGCACCGAGACAATATCATCCTAGGAAGAAATTATGTCGAACGTGCTTCATGCATGAGGTATTGCAAGAGGTTCAATAAGACTTGCTACCTAGACCGGAAGAGTGCCTCATAATACCCTGTATAGTCCTTTATGATATCAAAATTAGTAATGACCGTCATATAAATAGGCTGCATGCTAATGATTATATTTGTATGGACGGTAAGTACTAATCCTTGTTTTATGCATGGATGGACAAGTCGACTGTGGGTAAGAAATTACTGTTAAGTGTAACGATTACGTTTGCTACTTGCATTGTTTATGAACTGTCCTAGTCCAAAAGAAAGATCACTTTAATAAATGTACTTCACATATTTACTATGTTGGTTTAGGTGAGATGGTTTGGCATCACTCACCAATGCATCCCCCGATGACTGATACCTCCTCCACAGGTGTTGGAAACAATACAGATGCTCAAAGGCAACAGTAGTCTTATGAAGCATTTTGAAGGTCTTTCCCTTTCAAAGTATTTTGAAGTTATTTCCTTTGAAGACATTTTAAATTTCTATGTAATAAAGAGACATGATGTATGGAATGATGCTATTATTTATGGCAGTTTGTTAGATTCTATAATGTAAGCTGGGTTGACATTTCAGTTATTTTGAAAAGAAATTTATTCCCCGCTGCAATATTTGAATAAAAATAGTTATTTTTAATTTATATCTTGTCTTCAACTTCTACGATTGTGTTGCTTAAACCTTATGTTCAATTGATTTATCATATGTGCATATTTATGTCTTATACAAGTACAATTTAGATTTGTAAGACATCACGTCAAGTGATGACTTATTGATTCAACAGAACCAAGACATGACATAATGGTATCAGAGCTTGGTTTTAGTTCTAAGATTTTTAATTTGGTTTTTATTGGAATTTTTTTATTTGATCTCACGAATGAATGTCTTTCGATGTGCGCTGCATGCAATAATAGTTTCATATAGTAAACCAGTAAATATTTTATGAATGCTAATGGAAACCTACTTTCTTTATAGAAATGACTAAAGGAATTAAATAATCCGATCAACTCAAGGCCAGTAGCTGCAACCGACCGATAGAAATTGTGTTGTGCATGATGCAGGCACAATAGAAACAGACTAAAGCCTAGCAGTGACATGCTGTGGATCAACAACGACAGCTTAAGGAATAGTTTTAGACACAATTCGATATGCAACAAAAGTAGATGGATTAATCTTTGACACAAATACTACTACTACTATGTCGGCCAACAATAATACTACGTGGCTGCAACTTAAGAGATCGGGATAGTGGAAGCTGATGAACCCCTACCGCAGACAAAGAAGTCTACATTTAAAGCATATGAATTCGATAAGTTTACATAATGCTGTTGAAGTTGTTGGTATATATCACGGCTGATCCATATTATGTCGGTCAGATATTTAGACTGCACCAGCGAGGTATGTAATGTTTGTTGAACACCTGGAATGGAGAACGCAAGTGTGTGTGTATGGAGGAAATAAAACACAAAGAGGAAAAGAAGATGGAACGTTATGTCATATTATTAAAACGAGTAGTGTGCCTTTTATAGGCTTACATGCATAACTCCTCATCTAACATCCAGAAGCTATTTTCTTCTTGGACCATGCATCACCACACATATTCCACGAACTTGGTATGTACAGGAATAAGTCTAACAATTCACCTCCTAATCCTGTTGCATATAGTCTTTATCCCTCCTAAACTTTTGCGATTACTTGATGACAATCATCCCGATTGTAAAACCCCTAATTCTGAAAACCGTATTAATTATTTATAGTAATTATGAGCTAAATAGAAGAAATATATTTTATTTAATTTTTATTTGAGGTGTTTGTACAATTAGAGAATTTATGGAGCCATTATAAATTTTTCCTAATTTATTCCGTGTAGGAGACCCTTTGGACAGTTGCAAGTTTAGTGGTATGCACCAATATAATTTTTAGAATTTTCTATGTATAGATATGTATATATAGTTATATACATAATTAATTAGAAAAGAAATTTCTATTGGATCTCAACCCGAAACCCAAACACCCGACCCGCCGGAACCCACTATCCGTTTAGCTCCTACCCGGACCGTTAGGGGAAGAAATATAAACAACAACAGTAGCAAAAACCAACTTTGCTTTCCCTTCTCCGTGCGTGTGAGCCTTCTCATTCCACTGCTTCTTAACTCTAGTATTACTAAACTCTCCTCAACCGAAACCAAGCCAAAGAAAGAAAGAAACAGCAGCAGCAGTGGCTTTTGAGACCACTAAAATTTCCCCCACCGCCTCTTATCTCTATATATATGTTGCAAACTCTCCCAAACCCTAACCCCACTTCTTACACCAAATATAACACTATTTTGGACGCCTCCACTATACCGAAATCTTGCTCGGCAAGTATACCTTGTCATTGTACTATTATTTATATTCCATATAATGCACGCATGTTTTATTTCTGCCTATTTAGTTCATTTATTTTAACTGCTACATAAATTGTGCGTCCAAGAAAACTTGGGTGCAACGACGGTGTCGTCGTATCATGTTTTACTTATGTATATTTGGACCTACTTTATGAGACCACCCCATTATTATAGAGCATCATTAGATTTATTGGCCGTGACACAGCTATCACATGAGTTGTGAGTCTTATATAGATTACGGACTGCATGACAGGTCTGGCCTCCTGTACGCATGGGTCGTGCGTTAGGGATGACTGCTGATAGAAATTTTGTATGCTAGTAGACCTGGCAGTTATTTAGAGGTTTTATCGTGTCATGGATGTGGCATGCTTAGAGCATGGGGTGGAAAGAATAATAAGTAAAGCGTTTGGGCTCCTTTGTACTTTTCTTCTGTGCGTCCGGATTCTCCGCTTAAGAGACGGGTGGTGATGACCACTATATATTATATTATCAGACGGCCTCTGCCGTTCAAAAAATAACATGCTTTGTAGGCCCCTGGATCTCCAAGAGAACCATGTCAATCCCATTTTTGGCCAGATAGTCCACGTGTTGGAAAGTTGTTCTCAAACTGCATTCACTTAGACGGTTAGGCGACCCATTGGATGTTTATATTTCAGTACTTTATTGGCATATTTATATGTATCTTGTTACATCCCTCTGAGGACCTGGTCCTTTTCTAAATATGGACGAGTAGGAGTATCCGCAGGAGTACGGACCTGGACCTGACTCTACTTACCAGACTGAGGAGGTCTTACCTTCGGAGTATCTGTGATTTTATTATCGCTGTTTAGAGATCCATGTTGCTACTTCAGTATAGTCGTTTTGTAGTGGATTTGTTTCCATCCGACTATCAGACTAGATACTCATCTTGATATTCAAATATTATTCAGCTCTTTATTTCTACTTACTATTTGTGCTGTGGATGAGATATAAATTGTGTATGACTTATTGTGATAATATATTACCATTGGTGAATTGAATATTCATGTACAGCGTACGTGTGTATATGGTTTCCATATATTGGAGTTCGTATACATACAGTTGGGTGTGTTACGTATTCCTAGTCCTACGTATTTTGGGACTGGAGCGTGACATATTTTTTGTGGTGGCCCATGCAGGTCAAGAATATATTATCTTGGTTACGTAATTATACCAAACAAGCCTGCGTATAGGAATAGAGAATAAGGATCTCATTCATGCTTGACTGAAACCTCATTCTTCCTTTCAACCATCCTATGTTTGGAATAAACAAAATTTTACGCCAAAAATCCTTTATCCTTGTTGGCGTAAAAGCCAAATTACTGTTGTTGGCATAAAAGCCAAATGATTGTCTAGTTGGCGTAGAAGCCAAAAGACTGTCTTGTTGGCGTAAAAAGCTAAGCTATGAAGAAGATTTCCTATTTTATGCTGCAGTAATGACAACTGCTACCCACGTTCAAATAGTCTTCCTAATCCTGCGTATGACACGTCATACAAGCCACGTAGGTAACTGTCCTGCGTAAACTTGACGATTCATAGATAACCAGCATAGAGTAGCCTGATTAGGCGTAAAATGTAAGGATGGTGAGGTGAGCGTATTTGTCACAGCCTTAGTTTCCCAATCATGAGAAAATCTCGTGCATTAAATGCAGAGATTTGCCTCGAGCCCTATGCAGAAACAACTTTTGACGTGGCGTCTGATTTTGTTTTATCTTGAGCATAAAAACTTATTTCTGTAGGCAGCGTATTCAGAAGACTCCACTTCCTTCAATTTGGATGCGTAAAAAATAACTTGTATCAAATATGTCACTCAACGACAACCTGGGTCTCTGTGCAAAATCATCATCACAATCGTCCTCTCAATTATCGTGCAGTACTTTTGTCAGATGTCAGGTTCACTGGTTTGTCTGACAAATTCATCCGAGAAAAATAAAGAATTCCTCGTACAACTTTACGCTGCATTAAAAATAACGTATTTTACATTTTTACGCAGGAAACCTTTTTACATAGACTTTACGCCAGAAGAATAGCAATCTTTTATGCGCAGACTTTTTACACAGACTTTACGCGCGCAGACTTTTACGAGAACTTTACGCAGACCTTTAACGCGAATTTTATGCGCAGAATTTTTACGCAGATTTTACGCGCAAATCTTTTACGCGCAGATTTTACGCAGCAGATCTTTACGCGCGGAAACTTTTATGCAGACTTTTACCCAGACAGCTTTAAAGTCCTACTTTACGCCAAACTTCTTTGAATCTCTGTTTTACGCCGACAACTCTGAAGCTCTGCTTTACGCTTCTCTGCTTTACGATGATAGTTCTGAAACCATATTTTATGCTGACAGTTTTGAATCTCTGTTTTTCGTAATTCTCCAGTATATTTTATGCTTCTACATTCCGTTTAATGCTTGCATCCTGTTTGATTCCTGTGCTTCTTCTAATCGTTGTGTACATCACCTGCAGAGAGATGGATATGCAGAAGGGATATACTGTCGTCGATGGCGACACAACTCCTGGAGTCAATGGTCAGACTCAAGGAGGGACCTCCACAAATCCTATACTTCCGAGATCAAATGGACAGATTCACAATCCGGTTCTATCTGATCTTCCCGTTCCACCTCATGGGAACCTTCCAGTCTCATCGATACCGCAGGATGGCCAGACACAACTGTTCCAATTCTTCCAGATGATGATACAGGAACAGAGACAGCAAGCAGCAGAACAGAGACAAGAGTTCCTAGCAGTACTTGAAAGAATGGCTACAAAGACTATTGTACCAGCTCAAGCACTAGCTCCAGTACCTCAAGCTAGAGTTGGTTCAGTAAAAAACTTTGTACAGATGGGTCCAAGGCCGTACAAAGACATTGAAAGCCCAGAGGAAACTACCAACTAGATCACTCATACTCGAAAATTATTAGAAGCATCGCAGCTACTTGTAGACCTATGGATGACAGGTATAAGGACACTTCTAGATGGTAAAGCTCATCACTGGTGGGAATCCATAGAGCGCCAGTTGAGCATATACCAGACTTGGGAGCAGTTCTTGGAGTGCTTTGAAAGAAAATACTTTCCGGATACCGTCAGAGATGTATTATACGATCAATTTCTCCACCTGGAGCAGGGGAACAGAATAGTGGATGAGTATGATGCCGAGTTTAGTCGCCTCAGTAAATATGGCACTGCCCTTATTCCAGATGACTTGGCCAAGGCTAAGAGGTTTCATCACGGACTGACTCAGGAGCTCCAACATTACACAAGCTCATAATCCCGGATCTCTTATGCCGAATTACTGACAGAAGCCAGATTGTAAGAAACTATCAGCCGAAGAAAATAAGATCAGCTGAGGACACAACAAGGACCGGCAAGGACACAACAAGGAGGACCTATTAGACATCCTTTAGCTCAGCAACAGCAGTACCAACACAGAGCAGGACCGTACCAGATTCCAGAGAAGCCCCAATATAATTATTGTGGGAGACGCGGGCACATCTCAAGAGACTGCCAGACCCGTTTGGGACAGTGTATGAGATGTGGTTCTGGACAGCACCTGGCGAGAAATTTTTTAATACAACAGACACTTCCACCGCCAGTACCGAGACTAGCACTTCCAGCACCAAAGCTAGCTCAGCAAATAACTAGACCAGGAGCACCTCGACCTCCAGCAGCAGGAGAATTTCAGCAAGGACAACCGTTACCTACACAAGAGGATCAATTCGCGAGGGCCAGACAGGGACAACCAAAGAGGAACGAACAAGCTTTTACAATGGAATTGGATGACATAAATCAGAAGATTGATGTCATAGCAGGTATCACTCTTGCTTTTACTTTTCCTGCTGTGACATTGTTTGATATGGGAGCCACCCACTCATTCATATCATCTAGATTTATTGCCAAACATAATCTTGCCTCCACATCTTTACCTAGTTGTATTAGAATTCTTACCGGGGGAGGAGTTATACCTGTTAATAGAATTTGTAGATCGTGTCCTATAGTGATACGTGGCAGAGAGATGAATGCCCGACTCTTAGTCCTTCCTATGCCAACTTTTGATATTGTGCTCGGAATGGACTGGCTGAGCAAGTACCACACTTTCTTCGATTGTTTTGGAGGAAGCATTCTTTTTAAGGTACCAGGCCAGCCTGAACTTGAGTTTGCACGAGGATCCACAAAAATCCTTGATGGTATGCAACTCGCAATGGACGATATTGTTTATCACCCTATTATTTCAGAATTCTAAGACGTCTTTCCAGAAGAATAACCAGGACTACCCCCAGATAGAGACGTAGAATTCTCAATTGAATTGACACCGGGAGCAGCACCCATAGCATAACATGTTTATAGACTGACAAAGAAGGAGATGGATAAAAGACATAATTGAAAGAACTAGAAGAGAAAGGTTTCATCCGACCAAGTGCATCACCCTGGGGAGCACCAATATTGTTTGTACCAAAGAATGATGGGTCAGTGTGTATGTGCATTGACTATAGAGCCTTGAATACAGTGACTGTGAAGAATAAATATCCATTGCCATGCATTGATGACCTATTTGATCAGCTTAGTGGAGCCAAGATGTTCTCAATGATAGATTTGAGATCGGGATATCACCAGGTGAAGGTACGGAAGGAGGACATCCCAAAGACCGTATTCTGGACAAGATATGGGTACTACGAGTTTCTGGTCATGCCATTTGGATTGACCAATGCTCCAGCTATCTTTATGGACTTAATGCATCGAGTATTCCATCAGTATTTGGACCAGTTCGTGGTCGTCTTCATAGATGATATACTTGTCTATTCAAAGAGCCACGAGGAGCACGAGAAGCATTTGTAGATTATTCTAGAGACCTTGAGAAGAGAACAGTTATATGCAAAGCTCAGTAAATATGAGTTTTTCTTGGACAGAGTCTCATTTACAGGAGATGGTATTTCTGTTGATCCAGAAAAGATCTTGGCATTCGAGACATGGCATGTTCCTAAATCAGCAGCGGAGGTAAGAAGTTTCCTTGGACATGCGGGATATTACCGACGGTTCATGGAGAACTTCTCAAGGATAACAACACCTATGAATCGGTTGACTTGCAAATATCAAGAGTTTGTATGGACCAGCGAGTGTCAAGCCGCTTTCAAGGAGTTGAAGAAGCGACTGACTACAGCACCAGTATTGACTATTCTATCAGGATCAGGAGGTTATGTGATCTACAGTAACGCATCAGGGAAAGGCTTGTGATACGTATTGATGCAGCATGGCAAGGTGATTGTATATGCATCTTGACAGTTACGAGTATATGAGAAGAGTTACCCAACTTATGATTTGGAACTTGCAGCCGTTGTATTTGCTCTGAAGCTATGGAGATATTACTTATATGGGGAATGAGTGGAGATCTATACAGACCACAAAAGCCTCAAGTATGTCTTCACGCAGAAGGAGTTAAATATGAGGCAACGTCGATGGCTTGAATTGATGAAAATTTTGAGATAGAGCAACATTATCACCCAGGCAAGGCTAACGTCGTAGCAGACGCGTTAAGCTGGAAACCAATAGCTAACTTCTTGACAACACAAAATGAATTATTGAAGGACTTGCAAGGTCTTGGCATTGAAGTGATATTACCCAGAGCAGACGGGACACTAGCCAACTTACAAGTATAATCATCACTAGTAGAAAAAATTAAGGCAGCATTGCCTACAGACGCCAGATTCAGAAGATTAAAGGAAAGGACAGAGGCCGGAGAGCAGACAGGACTGCGTATCCATGATGATGGGACATTACGATGTGGTGATCGTCTTTATGTTCCAAATGGAGAGATTCGACAGGAGCTGATGACAGAAGCTGATGACAGAAGCTCTTAGTTTGATATATTCTATTCATCCTGGAGGCACCAAGATGTATCGGGATTTACCACAGCACTTTTGGTGGCATGACATAAAAAGAGAGATAGTTCGCTTTGTAGCTAAATGTTTGGTATTTCAGCAAGTAAATATGAAGCACCAGAGAACAGCAGGGCTATTGCAACCACTCCCGATTCCAGAGTGGAAGTGGGAGCACATCCCTATGGACTTCGTCACGGGTTTTCCCAAGAGTCCAAGTGGTAAAGATGCAGTATGGGTAATAGTGGACCGACTCACCAAGTCAGCCCATTTCTTGCCTTTTAGAGTTGGCCAACCTACAGAAGCTTTGGCCGACTTATATATGAAGCAGATCGTGAGATTTTACGGCATACTAGTCAGCATTGTATCAGACAGGGATTCGTGCTTTATATCGCACTTTTGGAGGAGCATGCAAAAGAGTCTTGGAACTCGTCTAAAGTTTAGTACATCTTATCACCCATAAATTGATGGGCAGTCAGAACGTACTATTCAGACATTGGAGGATATATTGAGAGCTTGTATGTTAGACTTTGGAGGATCATGGAAAGATCACCTACACCTTGTGGAGTTTTCTTACAACAATAGCTATCAGGCGAGCATCCAGATGGCTCCGTTTGAAGCATTATATGGAAGAAAGTGTAGGTCTCCTGTGTGTTGGAGTGACATGGGAGAACATCAAATTCTGGGACCAGAGTTAGTTGTCAATACCGTTGAGATAGTTAAGAAGATACAAGGACACTTGCGAGCAGCACAAGACAGACATAAACAATGGGCAGACCTTCATCGTCGTCCCTTGGAGTTTAAAGAGGGCGATCATGTCTTATTAAGGATATCACCTACCAGAGGCACCATTCGATTTGGAGGGCACGGTAAGTTGAGTCCAAGGTATATTGGACCAATTGACGTGCTGGAGAGAGTGGGAGAAGTGGCGTATCGACTTGCGCTACCACCTTCACTTGAGGGAGTACATGACGTATTCCATGTATCGCAGCTCAGACGATATGTGGCAGACAGTAGTCATATTCTCAACCATTCGGAGATCACCATTGGGTCGAGTTTGTCATATCAAGAGCAACCCGTAGGAATCCTCGATCGTCGAGAGAAAGTATTAAGAAACCAGTCTATTCCCTTGGTCCGCATGGCATGGAAGCATGGCGCGCCAGGAGAATCTACTTGGGAGCGCGAGGACGACATGCGCAAATATTTTTTGAACCTATTCATTGACCAAGGTATGAATTTACTTTGTAAATTTATATCTTATACCATACTTGATTTTCTACCATGGCTTAGTTTTAATTTCGAGGACAATTTTTTTATAAGTTTGGTAGAATATAAAACCCCTAATTCTGAAAACCATATTAATTATTTATAGAAATTATGAGCTAAATAGAAGAAATATATTTTATTTGATTTTTATTTGAGGTGTTTGTACAATTAGAGAATTTATGGAGCCATTATAATTTTTTCCTAATTTATTCCATGTAGGAGACCCTTTGGACAGTTGCTAGCTTAATGGTATGCACTAATATAATTTTTAGAATTTTCTATGTATAGATATGTATATATAATTATATACATAATTAATTAGAAAAGAAATTCCTATTGGATCTCAACCCGAAACCTAAACACCCTACCCGCCGGAACCCACTACCCGTTTAGGCCCTACCCGGACCATTAGGGGAAGAAATATCAACAATAGCAATAGCAAAAACCAACTTTGCTTTCCCTTCTCCGCGCGTGTGAGCCTTCTCATTCCACCGCTTCTTAACTCTAGTATTACTAAACTCTCCTCAACCGAAACCAAGCCAAAGAAAGAAAGAAACAGCAGTAGTAGTGGCTTTTGAGACCACTAAAATTTCTGCCACCGCCTCTTATCTCTATATATATGTTGCAAACTCTCCCAAACCGTAACCCCACTTCTTACACCAAACATAACACTATTTTGGACGCCTGCACTATACCGAAGTCTTGCTCGGCAAGTATACCTTGTCATTGTACTATTATTTACATTCCATATAATGCATGCATATTTTATTTCTGCCTATTTAGTTTATTTATTTTAACTGCTCATAAATTGTACGTCCAAGGAAACTTGGGTGCAACGAAGGTGTCGTCGTATCATGTTTTACTTATGTATATTTGGACCTACTTTATGAGACCACCCCATTATTATGGAGCATCATTAGATTCATTGGCCATGACACAGCTATCACACGAGTTGTGAGTCTCATATAGATCACGGACTGCGTAACAGGTCTGGCCTCCTGTACATATGGGTCGTGCGTTATGGATGACTGCTGATAGAAACTTTGTATGCTAGTAGACCTGGCAGTTACTTAGAGGTTTTATCGTGTCATGGATGTGGCATGCTTAAAGCATGGGGTGGGGAGAACAATAAGTAAAGCGTTTGGGCTCCTTTGCACTTTTCTCCTGTGTGCCCGGATTCTCCGCTGGATAGACGGGTGGTGATGACCACTATATATTATATTATCATGCGGCCTTTGCCGTTCAAAAGACGACATGCTTTGTAGGCCCCTGGATCTCCAAGAGAACCATGCCAATCCTATTTTTGGCCATATAGCCCACGTGTTGGAAAGTTGTTCTCAAACTGCATTCACTTAGACGGTTAGGCGACCCATTGGATGTTTATATTTTAGTACTTTATTGGCATGTTTATATGTATCTTATTACGTCCCTCTGAGGACCTTGTCCCTTTCCAGATATGGACGAGCAGGAGTATCCGCAGAAGTACGGACCTGGACCTGACTCTACTTACCAGACTGAGGAGGTCTTACCTTCGGAGTATCTGTGATTTTATGATCGCTGTTTAGAGATCCATGTTGCTACTTCAGTATAGTCATTTTGTAGTGGATTTGTTTCCACCCGACTATCAGACTAGATACTCATCTTGATATTCAGATATTATTCAGCTCTTTATTCCTACTTACTATTTGTACTATGGATGAGATATAGATTGTATATGACTTGTTGTGACAGTATATTACCACTAGTGAATTGAATATTCATGTACAGCATACGTGTGTATATGGTTTCCATATATTGGAGTTCATATACATACGGCTGGGCGTGTTACGTATTCCTAGTCCTACGTATTTTGGGACTAGGGTGTGACACCGATCTTGGAGCGAAGCTCCTGGAACCTGACCCGGCCCAGGGCCTTAGTCAGTATGTCGGCGAGCTGCTGCTCTGTTCGGACATACTCTACCTCAGCTGTCCCGTCCTTGATGAAGTCACGAATAAAGTGGTACCTCGTCTGGATGTGTTTGCTGCGATCATGAAACACCAAAATTTTGCTGAGGGAGATTGCTGATTTGTTATCGATGCGCAGTATTACACATTTGATATCGTCGCCCTTCATGTCCGCCAGCAGCTGTGTGAGCCAGATGCCTTGGACGGCGGCAGTGGTCGCTGCGACATATTCGGCTTCGCAGGATGACAGTGCCACCACCTTCTGCTTTTATGATTGCCAACTAATGCCGCTGTTGCCACGGAAGAATAGTACGCCTGTCGTGCTCTTGCTGTTGTCAACATCCCCGGTCATGTCGCTGTCGCAGTAGCCGACCAGCCGGGGCTCTTCTGCTCCTCGTCCGTAGCGACAGCCGTAACCCCGCGTACCAGCAACGTACCGGAGTATGTGTTTGACCGCCGCTAGGTGCTCAGTCGTCGGCTTCTCCATGAAGCGGCTCACATACCCGACTGCGAATGACAAGTCCGGTCGGGTGTGCACGAGGTAACGCAAGCTTCTCACTATGCTCCGGTACTCCGTGGCATCTGCCGACGTTGCAGCACTATCCTTGCTGAGCTTTAGACGTGGCTCCATAGGCACATGGCAAGGGTGGTAGTCGCCCATGCCACTCTTCTCTAGAATCTTGGCTGCGTACGCAGACTGGTTTACTGTAATATCGTCTGCGTTCTGCTGTACATTGATACCAAGGTAGAAAGAAAGCAAGTCAAGATCGCTCATCTTAAATGAGCTGCTCATCTCGTGCTTGAACTTGTCGATCTAGCCCGCATTGTTTCCCGTGATGATGAGGTCGTCGACGTAGACACCCACGAGCAGCCTTGTCTCACCATGGCCGCGCACATAGATGGCGTGCTCCGAGGGATTCCGACTGAATCTGAGTGTGGACATGTACTTATCTAGCTTCGCGTTCCAGGCCCTCGGCGCTTGCTTCAGGCCGTAGAGTGCCTTGTGTAGGCGAAAAACTTTCTGCTCCTCACCGGCGGCTGCAAAACTGGGTGGCTTGTGTGACGTAGACCTCTTCGTCGAGCTCCCCGTTCAAGAATGTCATTTTCATATCCATGTGATGGACAGTCCAACCTACATGACCGACAAACGCCAGTAGCAGCCTGACGGACTCAAGTCTGGCTACTGGCATAAAAACCTCATCGTAGTCGATCCCGTGCCTCTGCACATACCCCTTTGCGACGAGCCGGGCCTTGTGCTTGATGACGACGCCGTGCTCATCCTTTTTCGCCTTGTACACCCATTTGAGTCCAATGGGACGGTGACCAGCGGGCAGGTCCACGAGTCGCCAGGTGTTGTTCTCCTCAATAGATACGAGTTTATCTAGCATCGCTCGGCGCCAGCACTCGTGTTGCTCCGCTTCTAAAAAAATAGAGGGTTCGTTATCCATGGCGAGGAAGAGGTCCTCGAAGTCGTAGTGGTGCACCGACTCAACTTCATAGATGTCGTGCAGATTATGGTATCGATGTGGCAGTTCGTTTGGCGGATCTGGCGTCGCTCCTGACGGTGGTGAGACGAATCGGATCGTAGCCGCACCCGTCATCTCAGGCATCAAAACTGCTGGCATCATCGCGGCTGATGTCGCGATTGTGCGATCTGGCGTCACGGCCGATGGTGGAGACGCATGACCGGTTTCCGCTTGCTCGGGTGGAGGTAGTGTCCGCATCGATGCGGGTGTAGCTGCGCCTACAGCCTCTGGCGATGGAATGAGCTCGTGGGAAAATTCAACAGTGAATGCCTCATCGATCCCGAAGAGGCTGGCGTCGATGTCGGTGTGCGTCCAGTCCCACTTCCCCGCCTTGTCAAAGATGATGTCGCGGGTGACATACAAACGACGACCGACTGGATCGCAGGCCCTGTAAGCCTTGGACCCCGCCTCGTAGCCGACAAACACCATTGGCTTGCTCCGATCGTCAAGTTTCTTCAAATTTGGCTGCACCATCTTCACATAAGCAATGCAACCAAAAGTACGTAAGAAACTTACATCGGGGCGCTTATCATACCACGCCTCATATGGCGTCTTTCCCTTCACTGCGGCTGTTGGCGCCATGTTCAGCAGGTACACCGCCTCGCCCCAGAATGCCGCCGGCATGCTCTTCGCCTTGAGCAAGCTTCGGGTCATAGCTACCACAGTCTGGTTTCGGTGCTCAAAGACGCCATTTTGCTGAGGCGAGTAAGGCGTGGTGAGGTGGCGCTTGATGCAGTGGCGCTCGCAGTAGTCGTTAAAATCGTTCGACGTGAACTCTCCGCCATGGTCTGTGCGTAGTACACGGAGCTTGCACTTGGACTCGACCTCTGCCGCAACCTGAATGTGTTTAATCACCTCGCTTGCCTCGTCCTTGGATCTCAGCAGCTTGATCCACATGAACCTGCTATAGTCATCGACGAGGAGAAGGAAGTAGCGCTTTCCGCCAGGTGTTGCCGATGAGATGGGACCACACAAGTCCGCGTGCACCAGGTCGAGAGGGTCGTTGGCGCGGTAGTTGGCGTGCCGGGGAAATGATGTTCATTGCTGCTTCCCGGCCAAACAGCTGTCGCACAACTGATCGACGTGATCAATGTGTGGAAGGCCATCCACCATGTTTCCGCTGCTTAGACGACGAAGGGCATCGAAGTGTAGATGGCCGTAGCGCACATGCCAGCACCACGCCATGTCCAAGCACTGTGTCGCGAGGCACACCGGCTGTGCGATCCACAATGGAAGAATATATAGACGATTTGAAGTACGTGATACCTTAGCGAGGAGGCGACGCTGTTTGTCATGGATTCGGAGCATTCCATCCTCGATTAGCGTGGAGCAGCCAGTCTCGTCCAATTGCCCGATGCTGATGATGTTGTTACACAACCGGGGAATGTAGTAGACGTTGGTGAGGGCTCGATATTCTCTTCCTTGGCCCGTGAACACCATCGTACCTCGGCCTTGGATGTACACGACGGAGCCATCACCAAATTTGACGCTGCCCCGCACGCCAGTGTATAGTTCGGAGAAGACTGCCTGCGCGCCCGTCATATGGTTAGACTCTCCCGTGTCGCAGTACTAGGTCACATTGTCGGTGTCCTCCCGCTCCCCAAGCATTACCATGGTGCACTCCTCGTTGAGCATCACCTGCTCGATCGTATCGGCATGGGTGTCGGGCATTTCGGCGATTGTGCACACCTGCGCCATCAGAAGTGCCGGTTCGTCCTCCTCTACCTGCGCCAAAAGGGCCTCATCCTTCTTCTTCTTGCGGCATTCACGATCCCAGTGGACCAGTTTGCCGTAATAACAGCACTTATCGTCGTGAGTTGCATTGGAGCCGCTCCTTTCGCCGCTCAGCTTGGGATCGCGCGCTCTCGAGTCCGTCTTCGGGATGTGCCACTTCTTCTTCTGGCGCCATTTTTGGCGCCCCTGCTGGACGAGCCGCCTCTCTGCTGTTTCTTGCGAGCAGCCCACTCCTCCTCTGTAAGCAGTAACTTGCCGCCCGAGGTGTTGCCACTCTCGATCTCGTCCCTGATCTCCGCTGCCTTAAGCCTCCCCGTTAGATCCTCAATGGTGAGCACATCGAGATCCAAGAGGGTCTCGATAGCCAGGGCGGTCTGGCTATATTTTTTGGGAACCGTCGCCAGCATCTTAAGGACGAGCTTGTCTATGGAGATCGTGTCGCCGAGTGCGGCGAGAGCGCTCGACAGAGAAGTGAGACGCATGGCCTCTCTCTTCCTTTGATAGTCGTAATGACCCGAGAAAAGCCTATCATCGGATGGACGGTTGGCGAAAGAGTCAACACCCTCACCGTCCCGGAATGCCACTGTTCATACTGTTTGAGCAACGACTGCGCCTTTGCTTTCTTGACGCGATTGCTGCCGACGTGCACCATCTTCAAAGACTGCCATGCCTCCCACACCGTCGCCTTGATCGCCAGTGATGAGATCATCGCTGGCGGGACAGAACGTAGGAGAGCCTCCATCACTTTCCTATCCAGCTCCCGCTCCGTCGTCCCTGTGTGCACCGCCGTCCAGAGACCTCTTGCCTCCAGCATACACTGCATCACCAGGGCCCATTCATCGTAGTTTGCATGTGTGAGTTGCGGATACTGCATCCCGTCGGACTCCTGAAACACCTTCGGGATCACCAGGGTGCCTGCCACGCTCGAGCCGCTCGCTGGACTCGACGTCGACACTGATGGAGGTGTGAGTGGATTCCCGTCCGCATCAGACGACATGGCTCTGATACCACTTGTTGAACACCTGGAATGGATAACGCAAGTGTGTTTGTGGAGGAAATAGAACACAAAGAGGGCAAGAAGATGGAACGTTCTGTCATATTATTAAAACGAGTAGTGTGCCTTTCATAGGCTTACATGCATAACTCCTCATCTAACATCCAGGAGCTATTTTCTCCTTGGACCATGCATCACCACACATATCCCACGGACTTGGTATGCACAGGAATAAGTCTAACAATGTTTTCTTTCAGATAACTAAGTACATATACCGGAATTAGCTGATTAGTGCCCAACTAGGTCGTCCCAAGCTCGGATCATAAACTCTATGAGGTGCATGCCACAAAACTTGAAAATGCAGACAAAGTTCAATAATTAGGTTATGTTAATTAATTTGATTGATGGAATAAACTTTTTTGATCCTTTTTCAGTCTCTATCCAAAATTATGCCCTCTGCACCTGTCGGTAATGAGTTTGTTGCAGGTTTAGTGTTCTGCCACTAACATAAGAGGAAACTAACATTGAGGGTGTACTTGGATTGAAGATGAAGAGAGTTAAGTGAGAGGGAGTCAAGTGAGGAAAAAAAAATCTTGTTTGATTTGAGAATAGGAATTTAGGAGAGGAAGTCAGAGAGGATTAATTGATGAAAAGTTAACCTTGTTTTGTCTATTTTTTTTCAATCCTCGAAATAGAAGATTAACAAGGAGAAATGAGAATTTGTTGTTTGAAAAGTCATAAATAATCATTGTTTTGACAAGATTTAATTAAAAATTCAATCAAATATAATTTTGTGCCAAATGTAATAAGAATATTTTGATAACTATTGTATTTTTGTTAATCTTTCTCTCACTAAAAATCTCCAATCTAACTAAGAGTTATTAAACACATTCCACTTAACTCTCCCTCCAATCCAAGCATATCCTGTCTGTGGTGTGAAAAGTACTTGTTTAGCATGGGGAGTATGTCGAAACAATCTCGGTTTACGGCTGTCGAGTTTATCTTGTCTTTGGGTATATGATGTGTAAACTACCTGCCAATAGATGAAATTAGGGAAGCTTCAAGTGTCTTTAATGAAAATTTCAAACTTGGAAATGAGATTACGAGGGTAAAGGTTGAAATATCATTCTATCCTTTGCAAGATTACTTGGGTTGCTAGACACATACAAAAGCACACGTCATCAGCTATGTAATTAGTTTCTCGGTTTTCCTTTGCTCGTGGTTTCTCAGTACTCTTGATCCTCATATTTTTAATTCAGTGTAGTATTGTGACATAAAGGGATCTAACCTGTCAACTGATGCATTTTAGCTTTCCTACTTGTCATTTATATACCAAAAGAAAATTCAGGTTATTCCTAACGCATCAAGCGCTTCTTACAAAATAAACTGAGTATACTTAGAGAAATAGAAGAATCTGTGTGCATCTACTAAGGCAACATATGTAAGCAGCGGATGGAAACTTGTTTAGTTCGAGAATGATATTGTAACTTAGTGATATCTTTGTATATTTTTGTTTACTGAACAGCTATAGAACCTGTGCCTCATATGAATGAGTTGAAGATGCTAAGACAAGCTAGTCCATTCATTGCCTAATAAGGTCAATTGGATGATATTAGTTTGAAGATTAGTTAATGAAATCACAGAATGTCAATTTTAACAAGTCCATGTCAACTTCTTTAATTTATTTGTAGGTTTTAGGGTCTTTATATTCTTGGCTTCTTGTATGTTAACTGTATCATCTCAAACTGGTGGGCGATTTGCATGACGATGGGTGGGACAAATGCCGCATGCGCTTTTGTCGATCCCTAAAATTTGTCATATTTTTTTTAACAAAATAAATATCGTGTCAGTATCGTCATGTCCATATCTCATTATATCTATACCGTGTCTGGTCAATATAAAACCGTGTCCAACATATTAAAAAAAGGAACTTGACAAAAAAAATATTTAGTTTACAAGTAGACTCTTTTAGGCATAAACTCGAACACTAATAGTCTTTGATACCCTCTTTCACTCTCAACAGAGGATCCGTGATGTGGTAGAACTCGTTGAGAGTGCGGAGGTGGGTAAAGGATTATATGTAATTACAAGACTTGTGAAGATATTTGATTAATCAGCAGATAATAATGTGTTGTCATACCTTGCTATATTCGTGATGCTATGATGCTAGAAAGAGGCAAAGACAGATAACACGATGGAGAGAGATTGGTTATTTTCGAGTATAAACAACTTCCCTGTCAAATGTCAATGTTAAAATAGACATCATAGAGTAGTAAATGTATTGACCTGGTCCCTTCTAGTGCAACGCAGTAACTAGATCCACTTAGAATATGCATGCAACAGCGACCAATTTCTCTCTCTTGTGACATTGCTTTGGAATTTAGAAAGTGTCAACCGAACAAATGCATGTGCACAAAGGAGAATTTTGGTCTATACCAATGATTGCGAACGTAGCTTATGCACAGGCAATTAAGTTTGATATGTGCAGGCCGAGGCCGGGGAGGAGAATATCCTATGCCAATGGTGAGGAGAGGGTAGGACAAGCCGATGGATTGGCCGTTAGTTCGAAGCGCAACTCCTTCGAATCTCACGTCCTCTGCACTATATATACAGTGTTCGTGTCCTTCGACAAGGAATAAGCAAACTAAGTCTCTGCCAGTGTCTTCAAGTATATATATATATATATATATACCAGCATCGTCAATGGAGAGTGATTCATATGAGCAACATTACCATTCCGACAGCGAAGAAAGTATTGATCCAATGAAAGAGCAAGCAAACAGCAACTCCGAGGTAATATTTTAGATTCACAAATTTTATTAAAAAAAAAAAAAAAAAAAATTCTCTCAAACTTCAGTCTTGTAGATATATAACTTCTGCAACATTCTTAGCATGAGAACAGAAGGCATTTTCCGCTCTGTTCTGTATACATAGGAGAAGAGTCATGAGTGCTTGTGGTTTGGAAATGGTTATAAAGCTTGGATTTGAAAGAAAATATACTGATCCCAAATTAACAACAAAAAAGTTATTCCCAAAGTTATGGGGTCAGGCAGGTGTAGGTTTATCCCCATAAACTCATTTCTTTCAATCATATACTGATCCACTCCATATTACCTCCAACTTTCCTTAGGATGTACTTAATTCTTGTTCCTCAAATAGTATAATAATGTGTTGCTTATAAGATCTCCCGACTCTTGAGCCTGATCATGATGTGAATTGTTTCAGCAAATATAATAAGCATATATATGCCCATTAAAGGGATATGTTTAAATTCAACTATTAATTAAGCAGCTATATATGTTTGTCAAGAATTAATTAGATAGCCAATACCGAACAAGTCTAACACTATATTTAGGCATGCATGGCAAGATTTTGTTTCTTCCCAATCTGGAATTGCATGGAATTCTTACCACGCCCTTGTCCTCATTTTACTCGTGTTTTGCTTGGTGTTTCACATAATTAACAATTGAACCGAGCATATATATATATTAGCGAGTACTTACAAATATATAACATTCAACACTCACCACAATTATTAACACTTAATTCATTTGAAGTTTTATACTGCATGTTTCTCATCGAATCGAATTCCAGTAGCGTTAGGCTGAGGACAGATTGATATATAAAATACCTTTATCGAACATGTACACACATCGTGTTTATAGGATGTAAACCGATCTAATTGGTACTCCTTAAGTGCTGAAAAAAAAACAATTAGGAGAGCGAGAAGTCACTAAATAGTAAGAATAATTAGTAGTCATGTGAGAGTAACAATAGCTAGCTACTTGAACTAAAAACAAACGTAAAGTAGGTATGTACGTATCGATTGACTTGATATCTATGTCTAAACTAATGGATCTTATCATTTATTTGCAAGCCCATATTAGTTTTACGACAATCTTATCATGCTATTACTGACAATATTACAATGCAAACAATCTTATCATGCTAGTTCCCCTTATGCTCATGGAGTCTGCATGAAAACATAATTAATTCTTTTATTTTTGTTGGACCAAGTTTGGCTTATTATTCTTTTTGTATGATTGGATCAGGTTGAGACGCATGTGGATAGGAAAACGGAAGCATATGATCGATATATGGATATGATGTTGAAACGAGCTTATGATATTGCCATTGAAGATGACGATTCTGAAACTACAGATGATGATGATGAATAGACAATATCGCAAAAAGCAGACCTAATATTTTTGAAACTACATGTTTAGTATGAACGAAAAAGAATGTCAAATATTTTTTGGGAGTATATTATATATGTATTAAAAAGACCAATCTAATATATATATATATATATATATATGTTGCACCAATCATCTCGTGCTAAAGTGGCTGAGATGGGACACATCTACCTCATACAG
This sequence comes from Iris macrosiphon, assembly GCA_036927795.1. Classification (NCBI taxonomy): domain Eukaryota; kingdom Viridiplantae; phylum Streptophyta; class Magnoliopsida; order Asparagales; family Iridaceae; genus Iris; species Iris macrosiphon. Next base: position 155,088,006 of record JAYESA010000014.1, read on the forward strand.
ATCAAATCGGAGTGGTGTTGGGCCTACAGTCCTAGATGCAAGTCCTTTGGGTTCGTGTTTGAGTGAGTTTTACAATGTCCTGAGGATATAAGACCTTCTGGACTGAGTTGTAACCAAGTCCCGAGCATATACGCCGGGCAAAAGCAATTATCTGTTTAAATAATATATTTATATGTTTGGGTAGTTGTTTATATTTTTGTTCTACTATATTTTATTTTATTTATATGAATTGTTAAAGAAAAATTTCAATTCCTTTCGCTAAGAAGAAAATAATACGATTGTCACAATACGATTGTCATGTTGTTTTTGGGCTCAAAACTGGTTGACACTAGACAGATTTGAGGACCTTTATTGATCTTTTGTATTTATTTTATTACTATTTTTAATGGTTTCCCTAGTTTGTTTGATTAATTTTTTATGACCCTAAGTTAGGTTATTATAGACAGAGAATAGTATAGAGAAGATGATATGTTTTGGTGAATGCATTTTATATTTAAGCTGCACCATGAGAGTTTTAGTTCTCGTGTTTGAGAATTGAGATATCAATCATCGTATATTGGATCGTTGGTTTAGCAATTGATGCTTTCATACTATATCAGGTGACAGCAAAGTCTCCACGTGTTGAGAGACATGGTGGGAACAATCGACAACTAACATCTTTCTAAAAATGTGCAGGAGGATGAAGGATTATTTGTGAAGATCTAACACATCAATGTCTCTTCACAGGGATTGAATCTAGGCATCACTTTTGATAGAAAAGTGTGAAACATTTTATTGATGTAGAAGATTATAACTTTTACACAAGTTGTTTACAAGAATATCTACAACAAAAGAAATATTCTAGAAAATATAGCAGTGCCAGTCTAGTTTGCACGTGACTACTTTGTTCCGTTAATGATCCGCGTCCGCTTCAAGTGCGGAGGGCTTCGACGGCGGTGACTTCTTCTCGGATGTCTCAGGACTTTGTGTTGTTGAGTAGTGACTGTCAATGATTGCAAACACTTATTTGGTGGAAGTACTGTAAACCCTCCTAATTTAAAATTTAATTATTTTTTATTTGTATTTCTGGATCTTACTTAGCTAATTAGAAACAAAAGTCTTTAATTAATTAGCCTTTAAAAATATTTTATTATTGTCTCTATTATTGTAGTAATTATAAATATTTCACAAAAATATATTTTTGAGTGTAAATTTATTTAATAAAGAATTAAATATTTTTCTACAATTTATTTCATGTATAAATTGATTTATTTCAGATTTTTGCCATATATGCATATATCTATACCATATATGCATATATCTATGAATAAAGAAAAACAAAAGAAAGATAAAAAAAAGAATAAAAGAAAAAGGAAAAAGGAAAAAGGAAAAAAATATATATAAATAAAAATCTTAAACAAAAAAAAAAAAAATCTATTACTACCCTGACCCGCAGTAGACCTCCCTCCCTCCGTGCAGATGAACCCCCCCCCCCCCCCCCCCCCCTCGACTCTCTCTCTCTCTCTCTCTCTCTCTCTCTCTCTATATATATATATATATATATACACCTACCTATCTATCATCAATCCCAACCTAACCCTAAACTCAAGCCTAACCCTACCCCTACCTCAACCCCGGCGCACCCCCCACGGCCGTCCGTCGCCGCCTGAGCGCCGACCGCTGTCGAATTCCTGCATACCCGTGACAACAACAACTCCCGCAAACCCGACTTCTAGGTATTACAACTTCCTCCTCTCTTGATTTTTTGTTGAACGGTTTCTTCGTACACGCTCACAATATGACCCTCTAGGATTTTCTTCAAGTAGAATAATTTTAGGTGCCCTGGATTGATCGAAAAGTTGACTCAAAGTTGACGAAAAACCTGTTTCTAAAACTGCAGAAAATCAGTCCAAGTACTCATGTTCATGTCCAGTTTTCTACCAACTCGTTTAATATTTTTAAAATATATTTAAAGGAACTTATTGACAACATATCCAAAATTATTTATATTCTTTTAGTTTTAATTAATTTGCTTTATTTGTCAAATTATTATGTTTTCAAAACAACCATAAACTATGTTTTCAAAACTCAAAAACTTGCGATACAGAGTGCCCCGCCAAACGGAACCACCTCTTCACGAACCAATTGTACCGAAAGACACGTATTGTATATCCTGATGTGTGAACTTTCACGGAAGTTGATTTCAGTGTATGTGTGCACACTGGAATCAACCCGTATCCGTAAAAAGTCTCTCGTATTAGTATTTTGTAAAATATCCAATTATTTTGTGTACGCTCGTCAGATCACAACAAAACTTGCACCATTGGACTCGCAGCATCTGACTTATCTTGTAACCCAAGTTTTGCTCGATTCTGAGTCAGTCGATGAATCGTCTTTTCGCGGGCCCTACAATTCAACTTAACGAGCAAATTTGTGATCAGCTCACCAGAATTCAAAACTGGACATACCGTTGAGTTCGTATCATCGATTAGAATTTGTTTGACCTATAATTTTTATTCTATTTAGAGATCTTTAACCCTGGCATATTTTTTGGTGCAAGGTGGGGGCACACGTAGATCCCGTTTCGATCCGAAATTACCGTTTTATCCCTGTGTCCAAATTGGACGAAAGGATAGTATTTTCTGACTATCTCACTTATTTCGGGACCATTGGTGATGTCTATTTCAGCATCCAGAGATGTTTGTTCAGCTTCCATATTTTCTGGTTCATTGTACCGGTTGTTTTCCATCATTTCAGCACCAAATAACTGTCAAGCAAGTATACCTTGCTATGATTACTGCTTAATTACATTCATTTATGCATATTTTATTTCTTTTATTTATTTTCTTATTATTTTATATTATTAAACTGTGCGGCTAAGAAGACTTGGGTGCAACAACGAGATGCGTCGTTATTTATCCTTTTATTGATATAATGCATATTGACTTAGAGTTAAGAGACTACCCCATGGTTTTAGGCATCATTGTGTTTTATTTGGCCATGACATAGGTGTTACACGAGTTGTGAGTCTCATATAGATCACAGACTTGCGGATTGACTGATCATCAGTACGTATGGGACGTGCATTAGAAAATAATTGCTAATAGAGATATGCTAGAGGACTTGACAGTTATTAGAGGTATCAACATATTGTGGATACAACATATATAGAGCATGGGGTGAAAATAACAATGAGTAAGCGTATGTGACTCCTTCACTCTTTTTCTATTCATGTCTTTCGCTCCAATGGAGACACGAGTCATGATGATCCTATATTTACTTGGCAGCCTCTGACATCCATGACGATATGCACGTGACCCCTGGATCTCCAAGAGAACTATGTCCATCTTATTATATTAGCCAGATAGTCCATACGCAGAAAAATTGTTCTTAAACTGCATATCACTTATAATGGTTAGGAACCTTGTTGGATGTTTATTTTTCAGTATATTGTGGCATGATTTTATGTATCTTGTTACGTTCCTCTGAGGAACTGGTTTCTTTCCAGGTATAGACGATAATGACTATTTGTAGGAGCACGGATCATAACTTGCTACTTCATTCCCTTCCGATGAGCTCTTTACCTTCGAGTCTATTGGTTCGTAGTTGAGTTGAGACTTTTCTATCGTCTATTTATTTTAGTAGTTGGACTATGTTCTTATCCTAGTTTGGTAGTAGATTTGTCTCCACCCAGCTATTATTCTCATACTTTTTAGATTTAATCATTATGATCTATTGATTAGTTTATATTTATTAACTTGCGTCTGTGGATGAGATTTAGTATTGCTTATGACTTGTGATATTATATACCACTTGTGAATTATTATTCATAATACAACATACGTATGTGTTATGGTTTCCATATATTGGAGTTTCCATATACATACAACTGGCATGCTTATGTATTCCTAGTCCCACGTATTTTGGGACTGGACGTGACATATTTTTGTGGTGGCCCATACATGTCGAGAGTATATTGCGTCGGTTACGTTACTGTACCGAGCAAGCTTGCATTTAGGATTAGTGTATAGGATCTCATTCACATATTTGACTTCCTTTCTTGATTTATTTCCAAAATTCTTTGAACTTGACTATCACTCCTGGCCTTCAAAATTGTATTCTCTTAATTTCATTGACGTCACTCATATCATTACTTCTTCACCTATCCCTATTTTGGAGGGATGAATATCCTTCTGTTAGAATATAGGGATAATTGTTGTTAGTTTTAGAGGATAATTAGGATAGCATGACTACTAAGGAAATAAATTAGAATATTGACAGTTCCCAAAAGTTTGTATACCTAATAAATCCTGGCATACTAACATCTGTAAATTAATTGACCCTTATCCCTTGTTATATTTAGGCATGACTTGAGAGTAGTATGTGTAGTGCCCCGCTCCGCGTAGGCACTATGTACAAGTGAGATCGCCTTGCTTGCTCGAACGGAAGTCTTCTCGGAGAGTTCCCGACCGATTATTCAATGTGAGTGGGCAGAACTGCATTCTTTGATTCTTGCATGACTTAATAATGAATCTGAGTTTTTGAATGCTTGTTGCTTAATAAGATTGTTTCATAAGAAGAATGATAGAACCGACTCAGTATGCTAATAAGAGAACTCACATAGCTTGTCATTAAAACGAATCTGCTTGCTTGCCTAATAAGAGAACTAGAAATGCTTGTCTGAAACGAGATAGAACCTTGCCATGCTAATAACAAGAGTAAAGAGGATTGCTTGCACTTATATCGTATGCTAGACTGGAATACTAGATTGCTTGTCCACAAGAGATAGAATTTGCATGCTAGAGTTATAAGAACTGTTCTTGCTTGTTACTTGATAGATGTGTTTGCTTGCTTGTTCTGGATTGAGTGCATAATCATGTATTGATAGGAGCTTGCATTCTCGCATTTGGTCAGGACAACTTGTGCACAAGGATTATCTCTCGAGCGGTTCCTGGGGCACTGGAAATCGTTCGGCCCGGGAAGAGATCTAGATACCTAAGGCTTGTACATCCTTGGGTAGCCGCGACTCGTCTATTAGTGAGATGGGCTTGTACGTCCCAACTGCTAATCCCGATGAGGGGACCATCATATAGTTAGGGAGCATGCTAGGCTAGCCTTCTTGCATACCTAACTATTTGATGTAGGAACGAACAGGGAAAACTAGAGAACTGTATACATTATATTATACAAATTGTGGCTAACTTGTGTGTCTGCTGCAGGGATAACCGTTCGGCCGTGGGTAAGAAATATTATGAGTTTATCTATAGCCTGCTTGATCATTCAGTATGCATCGTGATTTATCTGATAGAGCTTTATTGCATTTGTATCGGTTGGACAATGGCTATTAGTGCAGAGCTGAACCTCAGTCACAGCTGCTAATAGTACCAGTATGTGAGTCATTGGATGGCTGGATTACCGCTGCCAATCCTGAGTTTCTCGGGGACCGAAATCATATAGATGTGTTGCCTTAAGTGCTTGAGTGCATAATAGTCTACTTGATATGCTTGCCTTGATTCGATATTTTCAGTCTGCTAGATTAACTTTGCCCCAAACGAGATAGATTGTGATGCACAATACATGCTGCGCACTGCACGATAGAGCACTGTCCCGAATCGTATGCTTATAGTTTGAATATGCAAAACTGGTTTCTAACTTGTGTTTTCAAAAGATGTAATCTGACTATAGTTCTGAACTGCATGAAATGAACTTAGGTAAAACTAGCAAGATCACTAGTAATGCAAATGTTTTGCCACAAGATTACTTAGTGTGGGTTTCAGGGGGTGTAGCTTCTGTTCAGTTGTTTTATCTCACTAGTACTTGCATAAAGTGCTGACCCACCAACAGTTTGCTTGTTCTCAGGTGCCGTTCGTGCGAGGAAGCGATAGCCGTGCCTCATCCCAAGGAGCCGAAAATCTGGAGTCGATGCCTTGAGCCGTATCGAGATTGAGCTGCTTTTATATAGAGGGACATGATGTATGGAACGGTGTTATTGTAATCGAGAGAAGAGTGCTTGAGTGATTTGTAACCTCGGTCATGCGCCGCTTGTAACAATTTCGATATCAATAAAAGAGCTTATTTTCATATGCCATTGTGTTCTTTACTTTTCTGCAATGTTATATGCCGCTGCTTCAGTATCGAATAGCTTACTTGCCCTTGTATCAAAGCTTTGGCCTTGTGCAAGCACATCTTAGGCTTGCACGGCATCACGCCCGTGCGAGGACGATCGGTTTCGTAGGGACTAAAGCGAGGACGAACGGCCCTGTGGGACCGGGACGTGACAGTATGGATACTACTAGGTTTAGTTAAAAATTTGACCATATTGCATGACCTTAGTATTGAGAAACCAATAGAAATCTAAGGTTGAATATTATGACTAAACCTAACTTTCATAGTGAGATAATATAAGGGGACTATAAATTTATATTCTTGTCTTGGTATTAGCAGAGCAGTACCTTAGAAAACCTAGAGGAATGAACCAATACCTTAGTAAGAGCAAGGGTACTTTACCATCAGCTTAGTAGATCCCCTAGAATCTATGATCATATTTGACTCCTACTCGAGTATTCATGAGTCACCAACCATGCCATATCATCCAACCTTGAGTAATTAACTTTCCTTTATTGTAACTATCTTGCCGTTACTTTAACCATTTAACCATTGCAAGGATCTAAATATATCCCTTAATCGTGCTCCATCCTAGAAGACCATTGTATTCTAGCAAATATCATATTCCCTTAGGAACCCCGTTATCCTCTGACTATAGTTCCATCTTCAATTACATTTTTTTTTTCTCTATTGTGAATCCATTATCACCACTCTCTAATCGTTTGAACAATGCCAACGATTAGAATCTCTTCACTAATCATGCCTAACCTAGGAGACTATCATATCCCGACAAAATACCACCTTCCCTTAGCAAACCATGTGATTACCCAAATACCTATTTAAATTCTCCAACTTGGATTACTTATATCTTCCCCCAATCATAGATCAGTTTTTATAGCTCTTTAAACAATTGAACTTAGTGAATGATTAGAATATTTCCCTTGACCATACCTTGAATGCAGAGACTAGCGTACCACTTTCTCTTAGGAAACTATGTTACCATTAAGAGTCTCTATTTACTTTTACAACTTATTTTTTCGTAACCTTAATTTTGATGCTCGCTATTTTGTGTGATGACAAAACTTTCCTTCGTCTTCAAATCGTTCAACGTTCACTGAATCCCCTACTATTCAAAAATTTCTTCTTCCCATTATTTCGTTTTCTCCTTGAGGTTTACTCATTATTCTCCTACGAATGTAATGTCCTTCATAATGTCGATTAACCAATGAACTCATATAGATAGGATGTATATTAATGTATGTCTTATGCAGTAAATGTTCGCTTCTGTCTTATATATGGACGGACACATCGGCTGTGGTAAGAAGTAATTGATAAGTGACATGATTTTTATATTTTATATTTTATATTTTATATTTCACTTATGCTATCAATATGACATGTTTACATACTCCATGTTTCACTATATGTTTATTGATATGAATTGTCAATCAATCATAGTTATAAATAGCAAGATCACTTTATAAATGTATGATTCACATGAATATCGGTGATGGTTTAGGCGAATGGGTTAGTCACACTCACCAGTACATGACAATATATTGATACCTAACTTCCCAGGTACGAGCATTTGCTTGGATGTGCTGAGGCATTGGATCTCAGATTGACAACATCGAAGATGTTCGGTCGAAGATGATTCTTTTGTATATAGATGACATAATGTATTCCTTTGTGAGCAAGAGTTAAAATATGTGTGTTGTAAGCCAAGTTGGCATATTCAATTGGCTATTAAGAGTGTTTGTACTTCGCTACAAAACTTTGTAGTCTGCTACAATTATCAATAAAAGAGATTACTTTTCATATGTTCTATTGTGACTTCATTATAACTCTGTTTATTTTGCAGCAATATCGTTGTTTCGAGATACACAATTAACTATAAATCTTTATGCCTTGTATAAGTGTAATCTAGATTTGTACGACATCACGTCCAGTGACTACTTCTCGGATCTGTTGTATCATGGCATGAAAATACCCTCCGAGATTATGGTACGAATTGAGGATGCTAATCTTGCGGTTGTTAAGGTAGTTTTTTATTTTCCATGGCAGTGAAGAAGAAGCTACTTTAACAAATAAAACACAAGATTGCTTGTAAGTTTTAGATGTTCTGGAAAAAAAATTGTTGTGGTAAATTTAGTTGAATTAAGTCCTATTTGTAAGACTTTTCGGGTGCCAAATGACAATGAGGCTGTTATAGGGTATTTTTGTTATTTTCAACAAAACAACCGAAATATCGTTTATTAACGTTAAAAAAAAGGTTAAAATGGAAATATTTTTATAAAAATGCCTCATCATCCAAATACTAGAATCCCTTTGATTATGGCTATTGGAGGGGGGTTTAACAAAATACCCACTCTCCCCATCACAGCGTTTACATAACAGTTAAAAAGGGTAGGGATAAAACGGTAAAACAACTTTTCCATCACTTATTAACCCTAGGGGTGGGGCCTGCACAAGGAGGGACTGGGTCGGGCCTGGTCGAACTGCAATTTTGGGGGTTATATACCCTGCTCGGACCGACCGAGCTGGGCCAACCTAGCCTGGGTTGGGGAAGCATCTTGACCAAGCCAGGGTTTGGCCGGGCCGTAGTCGGATTGGGTTTCAGATTGCCTGGCCCGATTAACATCTTGACGTAAACCAAGATATATTATAGTTTGGGGAAGTCCCCTCTTAAATCTATATCTATACTACTATATAATGCAAAAAGTTCAGCTTCACCGTAAAACGTTTTTTTTTCAAATATACCCTTGCATATATTTAGTAATCAAAATTATTCATTAAAGTTAATAAAGACAACTAAAAAATTACGGAAGTTATCCTTTGGTCTTCCTAACTAATCTTAAAATAATATATATTAATAATATGATAACACTAATATAATAATAATTTAGAATAATTAAGACACTTAATTTTTAATCTATTAAGATTATAATAATTATAGCAGCTTTTTTTTAATCTTTTTAATAATGATCTACGAAATACGTGTATATATTAATTTTTATAAACATATATGTGTTCTTGTCTCCCTTACCACTCAATCGTGGTTCAGTCATCTCTGAACGCATGCATATGACAATACATTCTGGCAACAACAATTACAAAGCAACTTGTTGATTCACCAGCTGAAGCTAATCGCTTCGAAATGTAGGTTTTTACCCAAACCAGACGAACAAATTGCTGCAACTCCGCGACGCAAACCACTTGGTCCACTCACCATCGCTCCAATGCTTGATCCATTTATTCCCAGAAGTATCTCTGCAGCAAAAATTAAGAACACCACTGTCATGTTACCATTTGGATCATAGGAAGAAATTGATGTTATTAGGCATTAGATTCTTACTCTCAAGTTCAGGTCTTCCACCAAAGTGAACTGTGGTAGCCTTAACAAGAGACTCCTGTGGCACACTCTCCAGCTCCATATCAGCAATGTGAACCTGCTTCGCTTCCGTACTGCATTGCTTCTTGTTCCACATAACAGCGGCACTGGAAGCCGCAACGATGCAGGTGCACAAGAAGAGCAAGTGCAAGAGAGCCCTCGAAGTAATGGAATAAGTGCCGCCACTTTGCTCGATCGGATATATGTAGAAGCGGGTGACAATGCCAACTAGTAAAAGATAGGCGACAAAGGACGATGCGATAACCGTGGCGAGCCATAGCCAGCTGTTGGGGCCAAGAACCGGAGCGAGTGGCATTGCTGAAGGGTTGGGTTCGAACCATACGTTTCGGATTTGATTCTGATCATTGGATCTGGGAGCTTTTTCTCTCGTCACGTATGCCTCGATCTTCAGCCTCAGCCCGGAGAGGTCAGAAACGCTGCTGGAGACTGGGAGGAGGAGATCGAGCATGGTGAGATCGGCAGAGGTCTTGAAGATGGGCACGAGGACGACGTTGGGGAGGATTGTGCTACTGGCCTTGCTCCGGTGGATGATGTCGCGGATTATGGAGATGAAGGGAGCTATTCCACTGCCACCACTTATCATTACTAATGTATCATGCCTGCAGATGATTTTAAGCAATCATCTCACAGTTGTGTACTTGTTGCTTGCCAATTACTAAAAAGACTAATCGTAAAATACATCAGAATTTACCATGACTCGGTCCAATTGACCATGACCCAGTCCTAATTCGGAAGCCAGTCTCGTGAGTAGTTTTGGTAAGAATTGGATTGCTTAATTCTATTGGTTCAGTTGCAGAATCAGAGCTGTAGGTTTGAACAATCTACTGTACCTTTGGTAGTCAACTGAAGCCGGACCATAGGGCCCTTCCACTGAAACATTAAGGTACTCAAGGGAGGGGTTGACGAGTTCCTGGTAAAGCTTCTGTGTCCATTTCCCTTCTTTCTTGATGATGACACTGAGCGTCTCCGGCTCCAAGTTACTGCTGGAACTCACCGTGAAGGGGTGCCACTGAAGCGAGGAAATGCTAGGCACGTTGATGAACACATTGCTCGTCGGAGCATAACTAAATCCTGCAAAGGGAAAAAAAAAAAAGCTACAGCATGATCCTTCTCCAAATACAGAGTGTACAACTCATAATGGTATTGCAATGGCTTCTCACCCGGACACTTGGAGAAGTTCAGTTCCACTGTCTCGGATGGCAGAAGGCGGGCAGAGACGAGCCTGACATTTCGTCGAGATTGCAGGAACCGCAAGAATCGGTCCACCATGAAGAGGTAGATACCAGGAAGGATCAGGGATAAGATGTGGACACCCAAATGAAGTAAGTAGAAGACGAGGAAGAGCACATAGAGCTGATGGGTGTAGAAGAAGAGCTCGAACATCTTGCGCCTAATACGGGGGAAGGTTGTGGCCCACAAGGCCAAGCCTGAGAGCAGAGCTCTCTCTCCTGCGATGTTCGATATGTCATCGGTAGCCCACTCTAGCATCTGCAACGAGAAAAGGGGTCGACTCGATTCCGTTTCCAAATTTACCAAACATATCGATCACGTAATTTGATGTCCAGTACCTTAGAAATACGGCTGGTCGATGCCCAGTAGATGATGTAGCATAGACCATGAGCAGTAAGGAGAACCATGACAATGTGGCCGAGCCATATGTGATATCTGACGCTATTCTCGGACGTTAAGCCAACAAGAGGCAGAATTGAGGACCCTCGAGTGACCGGGAAGAAGAGGAAAGCGAGGCATAAGTTCCCAGCCAAACCTAAATATAGGCCAGTGTTTTCTAACTTGGCTTGCCACCTGCCAAATCATAAACCCCTCCATTTACCACTACGTACCAGAAAGGTTACAGGGAAACACATGTAATTGATAATTTTCAGACAGAAATCAAGAGGTCATGTACAAATTGTAGGTGCTGTTTGATAATGAATGACTTAAAGAGGAGATAAGCTTGTGAATTGTGATGCTTGCAAAATCAAGAAGCTTAATTTAGATATATGAATAAATCTATAATTATAAACTGAGAAGCTTATGGTGTATCCAGTTTCTATTCACTTCACTGATCAGATACACTAGTATCACAAATTAGTAAACGATATCACTCGTGTAACACTACAAGAAAATAGTTTGCATAGCCTAGGTAAAATCATCCTTTTGATTAGGCCAACTCTTCACGTCTTATTACTAGCTCTACTTCGCATGTTGTATTGTTTGAATTAGTACTTGACTACTACACTACATACATAAAAGCAAAGTATTATCACAGCCTGCCACAAGCCCAAGATTCATTTTATGGGAGTATTAACACAGCCTGTACCAGAGCTATTGAGAGTATTAACAAAGGGAAGAAGACATTATATATTTATATTACTCAACAATTGTATGTCCCCACAAGCCCAAGAATCATTTTATGGGTTGAAAGCTAGATTCCTACATCTGTATATGTATATTGTATGAAGCTGGATTGCTCTATACCTGGTTAAAGCTACTGCAAATATGCCAACTATGTCAAACTCTAGAGTGTTGGTGAGGATTTGAAATAGGAATACTAGATTGTACTTAATATGCTATCTGATCCAAAAGTTGAACCTAATTTATAGACTAACATCAACTTTTCCCTATTAAGATTGAATGTAGTCCTAAAGCAGGTTCTACACTCGTTATATTTGACTAAGGCCATAAATAGAGGATCAAAATCCAGGAGGAATATGAGATTCAGGAATCGACCATCAATATTAGAAAAAAAATATAACTATCGATAGCTATTTAAGTAAAGAAACAATTAAATTTTAATAAGCTAGCATCTTACACTTTATCGCCTTGTGTTTCTGCATCCTCAGTAATGTGATCAAAGCTATTGCTCAAGTACATGGAGAAATACCATACCAACAGCGCCAGAAACATCAAGCCGGATGCCAGCTCCACCACCGAGACGATTCCCAAAGGGCCCTTCACGAGCACCGGCCTCCTCCATACTTCCGAACGACCACTCAATTTGACACTGCAACCCAAAAAAGAAAAGAAAAAGAATTAGCATTCCATCGGCCACATCTTCTCTATGAACAAACACAAACAACACGTACGCTTTGCTGCTGTCACTAGTCTTCTTCAGCATGTGCAAATAGAAGCATCCAAGAACGGAGATGAGCATGATTGGGAAAGTGTCCATCAGCAAATCTGTCCCTGCAGCATTAACAACAAACCCAATTGGAAATATGTACAACAATAAGATCACAATTAAGTTTATATGATTTCGAGGAAACCTTGTATTCCAAAATAAGTGGAGTTGGTGTTGGTATAGATCTTCAGGTACCATACGTTCATGTAAGTTTTGGTAGGCATCATGATCCAATAGAACAGCCAGCCCAAGAACACGAGGCCTAACAGCAATCTCATCGTGCCCAAAAAAGAAGAAGAAATTGCCATTTCTCGACACTTCTGTACTTTCACTTTGAATATATAAACAGTGGCGAGAAAGAAAAGGGCACGCCAATGTGTGGTCAGCAACAGCGGCTATCCATGCTGCCATGGAAATGTCGACCCGAGAAAATGGAGCATGTCAGCTATTGAACCGCCACTGGAATCCCGTACAAATTCCGATGTTGACTGTTATAGTGAGGAACAATTGATACATGATGATATATGTTAGAAAATCGGATAAACTGTAGAAAAGGCGGAAGAAACAAATGCACGGTGGATATTAATCGGTGGAAACATCCTTTTGTGACGCTTACGTGAGGAAGGAGTTCTCTTCAAATACATCATATTTCAGGTCCAGCTGACGTCTTAAGTTACTTTCACTACAATTAGGGATGAGCATTATTCGGTTTTTGGAATAAGAATTGAGCCCAATAAGAGATTCCGTTCCATTTCGATTTTAAAAATGCTTAAATAATTTATTAATTTTTGATCTAAAACCAAAAATAAAAAAATAAAAATTTATATAATTATTAAATATTCTCAATTTTATGCATATTTTATGATTGTGTATATTTTGGTATATCTTTTAAAGCCAAATTTTGATAATTTAATAACTAATCCAACTTTGAACACAACTTTATAATACAACAACCGAACTCGAGCGGCTCTTGTGGTTACCGAGGAGAGATATAAGACCCTGACTGGATGGCAGAAAATCAGTGGATCAAGTTACGGGGACCTATTATTCATTACATTTATAAATGGTAGGAGTTTGGGGACAATGTGTCCAAAGGCATGCAATACAGTATGTACAAAATTTCGAGCGTTATGCCAGAAAAAAAAAATTATAATAGAACAAACATATGTATAAAAATGATAAAATTTTAATATAATTTATAACAATTTTAACTTTCGGTCCAAAAATAGCACAACCGAACAAATCGAATAAAATGAATAAACTGAATCGTTTATCTGTTCGATTTCAGTTATGACTAATTTGGATTCTATTTATGTTTTTAACTTTTAGAATTTTGATCTATTTTGTTTTAAATTTTTAGAATTTTAATTTATTCAACAGAAAATTTGTTATATCAAAAATATATTTAAATATATTAGAGAAAACGAAATAAGCTTAATTTGATAAATTGAAAATAATGAAAGAATTCGCCAACTCTGTTGGCAAAATTTTGAAATGTCGGATTTTTGCCAACTGAGTTGGCTAAATTTTGACATGTTTGATTTTTTTTGTCAAATTTTTTTTACCAAGGATCTCAGTTTTAACAATGGCAAAATCTTCAATCGTCACCGCCGTTATGTACATAATCCTCGCCGTCCTCCTTCGTGTCGGGACTTTCGTGGTGTGTCCGAACATGGGGCTTCCGGTCGGGACTGGAGAAAGGGAGCAGCAAAGTAGCGTCTGGGGAGCACGATGGCAGAGCGAGGCTCGCGCGGTCGAAGAGGCAGCTCGGACCCAGCACACACAGATGGCACGGTCAGCGGGACTGGGATCCAATGCAGGTCCGGACCGGATCGAATACGAGCAGGACAGGCGGCGTCTAAGAGCTCCAGTCGATGGTGTTGGATGCAAATACGTCTAGTCGACGGCGCTCCAGACGAGGGACCCCGATGGTTTGAGGCCTGAGCTCGTACTGCAAGCAGAGGAGCTGGCGTCAGCCATCAAAGACGAACGCAAGGCGTGGTCGTAAGGGGAGAGTGAAGCTCGAGTGTTCTCGTCAAATGGTGCGGCCCGGTGACAGAGGAAGGCTGAAGGCGTGAGGAATGAGGATGCGTTGTCCGAAATTGAGCAGAATTTCACCATTGATAAAACTGGGATCTTTGGTATAAAAAATCGACAGAAAAAAAAAATCAAACATGTCAAAATTTTGCCAACTCTGTTGACGAAAAATTAACATCTAAAAAAAAATCAAAATTTTGCCAACAGAGTTGGCAAAAATTCAAACATTTCAAAATTTTCGTTGGCGAAATCTTTAGTTATTTTTAATTTGTCAAAACTTCTTTCATTTTCTCTAATATATTTAAATATATTATTGATATCACAAATTTTTGTTTATTTAATTTTGACTTTTAATTTAATTTAAATCAAATAAATCAAATGCTCACCGGTACTACGATTTATAAACCTTTTCTATTCTTATCCTTATATATAAACCTTTGTGATAGTATTTTTGTGGACCAAAATTCTAGTTAGGTTCGAGCACAGAATATTCTAAGAATTCAGTCCAAAGAGCATGTGGACATTAATTTGTGTATGTCCTTGGATCCATCTCTCCAACTTCTAACCCAACCTCCAAATTCTTCTGTTATATTAGGTATATTGATATTACCTCCATGTCAGTCTAATCTAACCTCCAAATTCTTCCGTTATATTAGGTATATTAATATTACCTCCCTGTCAGTCTAACCCAACCTCCAAATTTTTCCGTTATCGTAAAAATTTTAAAAGTGTCATTAAAAGTTTTGAAATGTCGTTAATAAATTTTTAACGACACTTTCAGAAGAATATTCTTAACTTTTGATCTAACAGGGTAATATAAATATACCTAATCTGACAAGAGGTAAAATCAAGTAGTTCTTTTCTTTCTCCTTCCGTTCCTCCCCATAATTTTAGGCATTATTACATCACATTTTTTTTTTTGTAAAACAAAAACGCTATTGGGATTCCTCTAACAAGAGAAAGTTGACAAATCTCTACACGTGGTTTTTTTTTGTCAAAAAAGATAATTAATTATTAAAAACTAAAAAAAATCAGTTTAAAAGTTTTTTTTTAAATTAACTTTTAGTTTAACCTTAAATAATTTTCTGTTTAACTTTAAAATTAGGGAATTGGCAGGTCCCTCAAGTTAAAAGGAGCCGAATAGTATTTTCTTTTCTTTTTTAATCCTCAATGTGGTCATATATCTTGTTTAATTATAATTACTTCAAAAAATTTGTTGTACAGAAAATATTTTTAAACAAATTATTTAAAACGAAATAATTTTGAAATCACAAAAGCTTTAGCCATCTGGGATGGCAAAAATATTAAAAAAAAAATTATATTTGCTAAATTTTTGCTAACAGGGTTGCCAACCAAGTTGGTGAAAATCTGAAAATAATTTTTTTTTGGTTTTTTTTCTAGGTTTTTTTGTGTTGGTTTTTTTGGGATAGTTGGGCTTGAATTTTTTGTGTGTTGGTTTTATAAAAACAATTAACCAATAGACTTTCTATTAAAATTAACTAAAATACTTTTTCAAATATTATCTACCGCATCTATTATCATTCAAAATTTAATTTTAGAAATAGCAACATTTTGATTATTATCTATAATAATTTGTTATTATATGTATACTCATATAATTTTGAAAATATAATTATTATCTATACTAATTTGTTAAATAGAAGTTGTTTTGATTAAATTAAAATATATTATTAGCTAAATTTTTATTATCTATACTAATTTGTTATTATATATATACTAATATGAATGATAACCATTTGATTAAATAAAAATATAATTTGTTATCAAAATATACTAAATGAATGATAACTGTTTGTTATTATCTATACTATTTTTTTATTATCTATACTAATTTTTAATTATCTAACTAAACAAATATTCAAAATTTAAAACATATATTTATGAGAAATCATAATTAAAATAGATATCACAATTTAACAAATAACAAACTAATAATTTGTTATCTGTTAATTAATTATTTTAAATAAATTTTGTGTACAAATAATAATAAATTATCTTTTAGTGATATGAAAGAAAAATATAATATTGATAATAATATTAATCAGTAGATTTTGTTATTCATATTATTATACATAATAACAAATTAGTATAGATAATAAAAAAATCTGAAAATAAAATTACAGAAAGTATTTGGAGGTCGAAAATTTATTTTTTTGCGATTCTAAAATTTTTCGAAGTCCGTTAAACGTTAAAATCGTTTATCCCATAGTACCTTTCGATACAGTCATTTTGGCACAAACTGGACCTTGTTTCGATCTATCAGTCAAAAGTTATTATACTTTAAAATTTTAAATTTTATACTTTTACCTGTAACATGTGTGTCTTACTTTGGATGAAAATTATTTCTACACGAATTGTGTTACTCTCGTCGAAAACATACAAATTGACATATTCATTGATGAAAAACGATTTTCAAACAAATAGTTATGACCGCTCGAAGTCTGCTAGACGGCAGACGTAATTTTCTTACGGTAGAATTTTTTTTTTTTTTTTTTTTGATGTTCACTGATAGCATATTTTATTTTGGATGTTAAATTTTATTTTTTTATAATTTATTTAAAAATTTATTGCTACAACATTTTTTTTAAAAAAACTAAACCTAAATAAAACTAAACAAAATTACTCTTTTTTCAAGAAAAAAAAACAAAAAAAAAAAAAACCAAACATAATTATCCCAAAAAATCAACAACAAAAAACATTAAAAAACAAACAAAAAAAAATACCACGGTCAGATTTTCGTCAACCTGGTTGGCAAAATTTTGGCTTTGGCAATGACGAAAATTTGACAAATATAAAAAAAAAATTCACCATCCCAGATGGCGAAAGCTTTCATGACTTCAATTATTTTCAAAATTATTTCGTTTCAGTTAATTTATTTAAAAATATTTTTTGTATAACAATTTTCTGAGGAGTAATTTTAGTAACTTCAGGAATGAGTTACAATAGGTTAACTATTGATGAGTCTAAGGTATTGAATCGGGCAAAGAAAGTCTGAACCCAGAAATGTAAGACTCATATTTCTACTATTATAATGCGGCTTAGAAAAGACTCAATTTTGAGTCGTCTAAGTCTTATATATATCATCAATCAATTATTAATATTTTAAAAAATTGAACTAACGTATATGTTTTATCTTATGTAGTTGAGGACCTAAGATAAAAATTAAAAATCATATGAATATATAACAAATCAAACATTATATTTAAACTAATTATAGGTATTATCTAATTAGACACTTATCCAAAACTCAAAATTATATTTATAATAAATCATAATTAAATATATTCAAATTATATTTAAAATATTCTAATATAATTTATTTTTCTATTTAGTATTTTAATAATATTTATAGATTTTTTTTATAAATGTAATGTATGTGAACGTTACTAGTTTATATAAGATATCTTATGCGAATAAATATTTCAAATTTGATATAAAGTTAATAAATACTTTCAATTTGATATTAACTTCTTTCAGCTACACTTTCAAATTGAAATAAAACTCATAATCTCATAAATAAGCCCAACTCAGACGTGTATATAATCCAAGATTATTATTTTTCTAGTTTAGACAGAGAAACCAGCTCAACCTAAAAACACTATTGCTATTAATTGATGGATTTCAATTTTCAGTACTGAATATCCTAAACTATTACTTTTGTGGAACTCAATACTGAACTTTTTATTTAACAACTAAACATTTTGCAGTATTGCGTAGTTAACAAGTTGTAGTTGTTCCTCCCGTTAGTTATACCATTATATTTGTCATTAATGTGTCTTTTTAAAGAATCTTTTTTTGTCTCTAATAGCGGTAGTTACTTCTTTTCGGAAAAGAAAAATCAAAAAATATTTTTTGTTAAAAAGGTATACAGGTTAGGGTATTATAAGTCTTTTGTATCAGATTTTTAAATTTTTTTTTAGAGATATATTTTTGTCTTTATGTTTTTATTTGATAGGACAAGGAGTCAATATTAAGTATTTAGTTGCTAATAAATTTTGTTACAAGCGACTTTTGTCAGCCTTTTATATTTTTACTTGATAGGACAAGGACTCCATTTAGTTCAAATATTTAGTTGCTAATAAATTTTTATAACATATTTTTATATAGTTTAAAAAAAAAAGTAATAGTACAGGATAAATAGAAGAAAATAACTTTAAAAGCCGAAGTGATAAGATGGGCATACACCGGCACCATTTTTTCATTCAATTATGATCAATAGGTTAAGATGTTGAGGAATCTTCACATTTTTTTCTTTTTTCTGGAAAAAGTTGTACGAATAAGAGTCGGTATGTACTTCCTCAGTTACTGCACGTGATTTAATGATCAAACAATATGTGCTGGCTAAGCAAATACAAGTTCACCGTAGCCACCCACCTTAGCGATGATTCGTCTCGGTAGAGCGATACGTCAAGCGAGCCTCTGAAAGCCTAAGTCGGGTTCCTGTAGGGACAAGTCTGGATATCCTTTGCTTCTCGTTTGAGGCAAAGCGGGTCGGAACAGTTGCACTTTTGCCGTTTGAATTGGTAGTCCGTTTGAGCGGAACGGGATGTTACAGATATTTTTTAGACTTTGTGTTGTTATTTCTATACTTTTAGACTTGGGATTTTATTGTAGCTATTCTCTTCTTGTGACTTGGTAATTTTTCCTTCCTTTATATCATATCGTATTAATTTTTCCTTATATATTGTTGTGATTGAGTATCATTAAATTATTATCATATTATCCTCCTTTTGGAGTTGAGGTATCATTGACATGTTTAGTTTAAATTATTGTGTGAGATTGATAGTTAGTATTATTGACCTAAACAACGTTCTACCGCCGATGTTGTGGCGTAGGTTGGACGTACCCATGTACTCGTACCCTCACACCGGGTGCGGGTCGTGTCATCATGTGTATTCATATGTCCCTCGAACCTTACACGTATATCTTGAGGCATTCTACAAGATCGTCAAGGATACGATCTGTCGTAGTCTCCTTGCTCTTGCATCTCTTGTTAGATTTGGTGTTTTTCACCTTATACAACATAGGCCTCTCCTAGACATTGTCGAATATCGACATAGCATCAACCGATCTTCGCTCTAATACCACTTATCACGGACTTAATATTTTGCCTACATCTCAACTCGTGTAGCACAACAAACTTCCTCCTCGATGACTCATACAAGTCTTCTTCAAATGCTTAGCTAGATCAATAAAACGATACTAAGAAAATATGGAGAGAGAGGAGGGGGGGAGGGGGGGGTGAGATTAGAATGTTAAAACCTTCACTGTACTAAAGAGATTTTACAACTTATTGGTGGTGAGAAATAAATGAGACGTCCCTCCATTTATATAGCCTCAAGGGCTCTCTATAAATGACTAATATTATGTCATGTGTCTAACATCTAATGATTGGAACTTTATAGAGCCTAAATATTTACAATAGAATATTTACGTGATATTCATTTAGTAATTGTATGAATCCTCCCGAATCTTCTACTTGCAAGAAACATGAATCTTCCATGAAATATCAAGAGGAACACAAATTTTTTTCTAAAGACACTATAATATTCAAGATTATTTCCGAGGCTTTCCTTGAGTAATCCATATGACTTGATAGGATATGCAACATTGTCCCAGTGGAGTAAAAAAACTTGTGCATGACAAGCGGCTATGGTCCTCCATATTTTTATATAAAAAATATTTCTTATCTTATCATGTTTTATGAGTTTAGGTAGAAGACTATGCAGTGAGACTCCCTATATCAAGCTCGGCCCAAGGGGTTGAGTTTTCTTAGCCGAAACTAATTTTGGTTGTCCTTTACCTCTATTGAAATGTATAGGTTTAAGTTGGATTTGGGTTGGACTCGTTGTAAGAAAACCAATTGGTCTAGAGGGTTTCCTTATAGAGGAGGTTGCCCAAGTCCCGAAGTCTTATCAGAGACTTATCCCTGGGCCGACCATGTTTATTATCTTCTAGGCCCTCCTAGTGTTAGGTGGATTCTTGAATCACCTGCACCTAATTCCAAACCGATTAATTCTAGAATTACAAATAATGGACCGAGATCTCCTAAATAATAAAGAAGATTATTTATAAATAGTATAGTCTTAGCATACCCACATGAATTTTTTTACTGAGCTTAATGCGCGGAAACAATAAGAAATTATTTCAAAGAGTAGTAACCCATCTGAATAATAAGTTCGTTTTGACCGATTTATTGGGATATTAGGATTATATATAGTTTTGTTATTTTATGTTTTTAGTGTATTAGGATTATCAGAGCGGCTGTGTAGGGTATCCTCCCCTAAGGGATCCCTCCATTTTTTTAATTATTAATTATTTTTTGAAACAACAGCTTAGACTGAAACAACAGCTTAGACTGTCCAGGCCACAAAAAAAAAAAAAAAAAAAAAAAAAAACTATGGACAGCCCATGGTTGCCAGAAGAAGATCAAATAAAACGTAAAAAAATAAAATATTATCCCTATTTCTATGCCACATTTTCATATATATATATATATATATATATATATATATATATATATATATATATATTTACGTTTTTGGGACTTGTCTAGGGCTTCCAAAATGCTTGAACCTGTACTGAGAATTATAAATGTGTGCTTCTTTTATTCCATGTAATCGGAGGCTATAAATAGCATCATCTGATATGTAGAGGAAGATTATCAATTTTTTTTTCCATAATTGTGAATTCTCTCGACTTTTCTGATGGCTTTCTTCCGTTGATGATTTTTACCTTAAAGCTCGTGTTTGCAATTGTTTGACTGTATTTCTGTGCGTGTGACATCAAGTAGTTCTATATTTAATCTATGTGTAACAACTAGTGCTAAAGTCTAATTTTACAAATTGAGCTAATTAAGCGTTAGGTTGTATTGATACATGTTTGGTCCGTAAAACATAATCAACTTCACTATTTCCATGTTAGCTCTTACTAGGTGAAGGGTCGAAAACTTTACGATTTGGCTTAAGGTGGAGTAAGACTTCGTTCGGTTTAAGGCTAAGGCTTGGGTTCAAAGATGGCTCTTAAGTATTAGATCAAAGGTGGGGCGAACACGTGATTCGCACCCAACAATGGGTGCAATTTGGTGAATTTGTTAGTTTAGTTATGTGTTCTACGAGATGAAAATATGTTGGTTCTACTGGTTACTCGAACTCATTCGCATATGAGGTAAGTTGAAGATTGTTAGATTGCATACAATTGCACGTTCAAGTCTGATAATAATATAAAGGAAGTCAGTGCAGAAAATTTTCGGATAGAAAGAGGAACATAAGATATAGAGGTCTAAGTTCAATATCATGCCTAGCAAATCAACACCGGTTCGAAGGCAATTCGGTGTAATTAAGTAATAGTGTAGTTTTAGGGGGACATGTCCCTGCTCTAGTTAAAATGGGGTTCTATATGATCTTCTTGGGACATCCAGAAGGTGTTAGTTTATTTCTTTTTTCTTTTTTTCTTTTTTTTTTGACTTTCCGACATAACGTACGAAATGTATTTGGGTCCACTGTCGTTCAACTCCTTCCATTTATAAATAGAAGAAATAATAAACCTCCGTGGGTCGATCTACTGACTTTCTGCTACCCAGCGAGAATCTTATACCTCTTCTCGGTAACCACATGTGTCACTCGAATTCGGTGTGTTTGGTTGTTTCTCTCTCATGAATGAAACCTGCTCCTTTATTAAAAAAAAAACCTTCAAGACCAAACTTTACAATTTACATATAGCTGAACATATACCCATATATATTACATCACTCTCTTGCAGCATACAAATACGGAGCAGTTAGTGAGCAATCACCAGCTGAAACTAATCGCTTCGAAGTGTAGGTTATTCCCAAGACCAGACGAGCAAATCGCTGCAACATCCCGACGCAAACCTCTCGGTCCACTGACCATCGCTCCGACGCTCGATCCATTCACTCCCAGAAGTACCTCTGCAGCAAAAACAAAACCACCATCGTCATGTTAATTATTATCCAGATTCATAGGAAGAAAATTGGAAGTAATTATCAAACATTAGATTCTTACTCTTAAGATCAGGTCTTCCACCAAAGTGGACTGTGGTGGCTTGAACAAGAGATTCGAGCGGCACGCTCTCCAGCTCCCTGTCGCCGTCGTAATACCAGGAGCTAGGAGTACTCTGCGGAGTCGACGCATCGGTAATGTGAACCTGCTTCGCTTCCATGCTCCTCTGCTTCTTGTTCCAGAGAACCGCGGCACTGGATGCCGCAGCAATGCAGGTGCACAGGAAGAGCAAGTGCACGAGAGCTCTCGAAGTAACGGAATAGTCGCCACCGCTTTGCTCGATCGGATATATTTCGAACCGGGTGAGTATGCCGATTAGTACAAGATATGCGACAAATGACGATGCGATGATCGCGGCGAGCCACAGCCAGCTGTTGGGGCCGAGAACCGGAGCGAGCGGCACGGCCGAAGGGTTGGGCTTGAACCATATGTTCCGGATTTGCTTCTGGGCGTCGGATGTGGAAGCTTTTTCTCTTGTCACATATGCCTCGATCTTCAGCTTGAGACCGGAGAGGTCGGAAATGTTGCTGGATACCGGGAGGAGGAGGTCGAGCATGGTGAGGTCCGCAGAGGTCTTGAACATGGATACGAGGATGACGTTGGGGGCCGTGCTGCCGGCCATGCTACAATGGATGATGTCGCGGATTATGGAGATGAAGGGAGCTATTCCACTGCCACCGCTCACCATTATGATTGTGTCATGCCTGCAAATGGTTGGTAGTATCATGTTACAATTTTGTACTAGTTGCTTGCCAACTAAATTAAAGACTAATCCTAAAACCAGGTTCGTAGTATCTGTATCCGAATCTGTATCGGATCATTCCTATGAGTATTGGATTCGATGGTATTGATAATTTTCAACCTAAGTAATGGGTTTTTGAGTATTGAAAAGCAAATAATTATGAATAAATTATTAACATTTTAGAAGAAATATTTTATACATTTAGCATAATTTTAAGTATTTTCCATGTTACTTTTTTTAGTAGTTTTGAAACTGAATGAAATAGTAGTCACCATTGTCGATTGGTTTATATGTGATAGTTAAGTTTTTTTCTTTTACATGCAACTTTACTATGCTTTTACATTCTTATTGATTGGTCTTTTTTGTTCAATTTTCTTTGCCGAATTGACTGGAAAAGCGACCCAATATCGATATCGGTTATGTTGGATTATATCTCGTTTTCGGATGAGCGCTCAAAGGGGGATGACAATGGAGTTGGTAATTTAGTCCCGCATCGGGTAGGAGGTGGGATCATGAGGTATAGTTAATTGAAATTGGTTCAGGCCTTATATGAGAATTCTCTTTTAAGGTATATGAGCCCAGTACAGTATCACACCTCATGGGCCAACTCCAGTTCGGGTCACACCGCGTTCCCAACAGGTTAGCATCGGGTATCGGTCGGTATCGAATCGGGACATTTCAAATAGTATTGATATCGGTCGTATCGAATCGGTATCGGCCCATACCCCAAACTATGACTAAAACACATCATAATTGGTCACTCATCCTAACCAGAACCGGATTGAATTTCAGTCACAGATTGTGGGAATTCTGGTGAACTTATTCTTCTACAACCTAGTTCTCGTATGGCAGAATCTTGGATCAAATTACTAACATGATCACTCCTACCATCGAATCCGCTGGGTAAATTCCGAATTTAGGCCAAAGTGCCAGCAACTAGAATTATACATTTGTAACAATGTAGTCCTTCCGATGAGTCATTTTGCAAAGAATTGGGTTCCAGAAGTCTGTGAACAATTAATGGTACCTTTGGTAGTCAACTGAAGCCGGACCATAGGGCCCTTCCACTGACACATTAAGGTTCTCGAGAGAGGGGTTGATGAGTTCCTGGTATAACTTCTGGGTCCATTTCCCTTCTTTCTTGATGATGACACTGAGCTTCTCCGGCTCCAAGCTACTGCTGGAACTCACAGTGAATGGGTGCCATTGAAGGGAGGAAATGCTAGGGACGTTAATGAACACATTGCTCATCGGAGTGTAACTAAACCCTGCAAATAATTAATAATATTAGTCCAAAGAAAATGGTCTTTGTAATGGTTAATTGGTTAATACTAATAAAGTTTGGTTGAGCTTTCATTCAGGTGAGCCAGGATACACCTCTGTTATAAAAAAAACGGTTTGGCGCTGCCATTGGCGTCGAAAGGTCGGAGCCAATAGGAGGGTTGGCCGTCAAAACCGCATTTTCGAAAAAAGTTACAACATGACCCTTCTCCAAATACAGAGAGTAAGTTGATAATTGGTATTGCAATGGCTTCTCACCCGGACTCTTGGAGAAGTTCAGTTCCACTGTCTCGGATGGCAGAAGGCGGGCAGAGACGAGCCTGACATTTTGCCGAGATTGCAGGAACCGCAAGTATCGGTCCACCGTGAAGAGATAAACACCAGGGAGGATATAGGAGAAGAAGGAGATGCCCACATGCAGTAGGTAGAAGAAGAGGAAGAGCACATAGAGTTGATGGGTGTAGAAGAAGAGCTCGAACATCTTGCGCCTAATTCGGGGGAAGGTTGTGGCCCACAAGACCAAGCCTGAGAGCAGAGCTATCTCTCCTGCGAGGTTCGATACGCCATCCGTAGCCCACTCTAGCATCTGCAACAAGAGCAGAAAGTAATTCAATTTCGTTGCAAATTAATCAAACATCACACAATTCAATTTGATGACCGGAACCTTAGAAATCTCTTTCATGGACGCCCAGTAGAAAACGTAACATAGACCATGGGCAGTGAAGAGAGCCATGACTATGTGGCCGAGCCATATGTGATATCTGACACTACACTCGGATGTTAAGCCAACTAGAGACAGGATCGAGGAGCCTCGAGTGACCGGGAAGAAGAGAAAAGCGAGGCATAAGTTCCCGACCAGACCGAATCGTAGGGCTGCACTCTCTAACTTGGCTTGCCACCTGCCAATTGCAATTTCCGCACAGAATTAAAGGGATTGTGTATAAATCGTACGCTAGGTGCTTATTGGTAAAGTTGTATTGTATTGCAGTACTTGCTGCCTTTGAGAAAATATTTCCCTAATTAGTAAAAGTTATCGCTCATGTAAGGCTGGATGTATGAGGACTAACATATTATGTGTAAATGATTATACGACTGAGATATACTGAAAAAATAGTTTCCCTATGAAAAATTATCATTTTGATTAGGCTAACTCTTCACTTCTTAGTTCTTATTAGTAGCTACTTCACGTGTTGTATTTTTTGAATTAGTACTTTATTGTAATATTATATATATATATATATATATATATATATATATATATATATATATATATATATATATATATATATGCTTTACCATAAAAAATTTATGTTCCAAAGTGTCATTCTCTAACCTTATATATATATATACCAAAAAAATACTCTAGGGGGTAAACATGAATTTAAAATATAAACCTTCCAAGTAATATAATTATTAACAACTAATAATTAAACACTTTCAACTAGAATAAATGTTCACCATCTTAAAAATAAATTTACTTCAAAATATTTTTTTACTATTTCAAAATAGGTTTGTCATGCAAGTATACAGTTAAAAATTGAGAAAAAATACAGACAATCATCATCATCGTGGAAGTATTTTTTGCAAATATGCCCTTGTGTTTATTAATTAAAATGGTTCATTGAATTTAACATGCGTAGTTAGGTAATTACTTTTTAAAAAATTAAGGAGATTATTGTTTACTCTTCTAAAGCAGTAGATAAAATCATAGACTATTCAAAGGCAGAACTGTATAGGGAGCTGGAATGGGCTCCAGCCCTCCCCATTTTTTTTTTCTTATATAATTTTTTGATTTTTGATTTTTTTTTTTTTTTATATGAGTCACTCCACACACCTAGCCCATCCTAGTGGAGCCCTTCGCATTTTCCCCCCTTTTTTCTAATTATTTTTTAGCTTTTTTTTTTTTTTTTGTATGAGTTAGTGTACACCTTAATCCACTTAGCATGTCCGAAATCTAATGTGCAATTCCATCCTTGAGACTATTGTTTGATCTTTCCTAGTAGTATGGAATAAATATGTGATGCACCTGTCTAGATACTAATACAATACAATACGATACGATACGAGATAGAATTTTTATATTCCAAAAGTGCTATTCTCCAAACAATTAAGTTTTAATTATAAGATGTTCTTACACTTTCTCGCCGTCTTTTGCAGCATCCGTTGCAGTGATGCGAGCAAAGCTATTGGTCAAGTACATGGAGAAAAACCATAGCAGGAGTGCCAGAAACATCAAGCTGAAGGCTAGCTCCGCGAGGGAGACGATACCCAAAGGGCCCTTCAGTAGCACCGGTCTCCTCCATATATCCAAGCGACTACTACTGAATTTGCCACTGTGATCAAAATAGCATGCATGAGAATCATAGAATTATTATTCCAAATCATCTTTATAACCATTGTAACATGAAAAGTGAACATACGTTTTGCTCTTGTCAGTAGTCTTCAACTTGTGGAGGTAGAAGCACCCAATAACAGAAATGAACATGATTGGGAAAGTGAAAATCAGCAGATTGGCCCCTGCATTAAAAACAAAACCGAAAGTAAATGAACATATGCTACATGTAAATATGTAGAACAAAATCACAATTATAGGTTGCATAGGAATATTTTTGTGGAAACCTTGTTTTCCAAAATAGGTAGAATCAGTCTCGGTTCGGATCTTAGGAGACCATATGTTCCTGTAAGTGTTGGTAGGCATCATGATCCACATCATCAACCAGCCCAGGAACACGAGGCCGACCAGTAGTCTCATTGCGCCCAAAGAAGGGGAAGAAGAAGAAGTTGCCATTTCTCGATATTTTTCTGTTCTGTCACTATGAGAATGTGCATCTATTTATAGGGATAACACGACACACACGAAGCTGAAAAGAGTGTTGACAAAAAGAAAAGAGAGGCATGCTAACATACTATCAGCACTACGATATACATGCCGCCAGGGGAATGTCAACCCTAAAACTGAGCCATCTGTTTATTCTGTTGTCAACTTGCATAGGGGCATCCACTGGGGTTCCGTAGGACTATTCTCTCATTATACCTTTTGATTGTTATATATATATATATATATATATATATATATAGTATAGAGCTTCCTCGTGGAACAGAATTCACCCAACCGAGAAGAATGTCGTCCACCTCAATCACATGAGTTGGAGGTATTTGACATATATTTTTGAAGAAGGTAAATGTATTACTGACTCCTGATCCAAAAGTCATCAAACTCGACTCGAAGGTCTACACCTGCACTGGCTA
The DNA here is from genome assembly GCA_036927795.1 of Iris macrosiphon. Taxonomy (NCBI): domain Eukaryota; kingdom Viridiplantae; phylum Streptophyta; class Magnoliopsida; order Asparagales; family Iridaceae; genus Iris; species Iris macrosiphon. The sequence goes on from JAYESA010000014.1 coordinate 155,115,974, forward strand.
AACTCATATTAATTCTTCACCACATGAAAGTATAAAAGGACAATATATATATATATATATATATATATGGTCAAGGTGTGTAAAAGGGCGGGCGGCCTGAAATTCGACCCGGACCCAGACAACGGACTGGCCGCTCCGGCCCACTCCCCCCCACGGGTCCGGACTGGGTCGGAGGATCCGACCCGCAAGTCATGTCCGGTCTAGGCTTTGTTCGGGCCGGAGCCAATTCGGTCGGCACGGTCGGGTTCAAGCCCGGTCAAGTCCGATTTGGCTGATTTTTAAATTTTTTTTCTTTTTTTTTTTGAATATATCCGTAACAAAAGACCCCCATTTTAGTGGCTATATTTTGAACGTTTTAGGGATATTTTGCTTATTTTGCTAAAAAAGACCAAAATACTCATTATAACAACTCTTTTTGAGAGTATTTGGGGTCATATGGCTTAAACAAATTCCTATAAATAGTCCATAATTCATGAAAAATAAACACAATACAATTTCTTCTCTCTTACAATTTTTTTTTTCTCTCTTACAAAGTTTAGAAGAAATGCAATTACAAAATTTAGAAGCAAAGCAATTACTGGAGTTCAAATTCTTTCCTCTCAATACATATTCTTGCAATTTCTTTTGGATCACTTCTAGTAGATGTTGCAAGTAACTTTAATATTAACAAAAAAAAAATTCTGATTTGAGATTTTTCTTTCCTCTCTCTCTCTCTCTCTCTCTCTCTCTCTCTTTGTAGAGTAGTGATTATTTTTGCTCTAATTTTTTTTAAAATATGGATGGACAAGGTTCAAACCAACATTTGAAAATTATGATTATTATAATAATATTTTTGAAAATAATCATATTCTTAATTATGTGCCACCGACACAAATGTTACCTCCTGAAGTTAGGAGAATAGCTACGGCTACAAATGTTGACAATAGAAAAAAATATTTTTATGGAATTATTTTACAAAAATATTTGTCACTGATAGTGAGGGCGCACTGGTTTTAGATCCAAAAGATCAAAAACCAATACCTAAGGCTGCGGAATGTGAGAAATGTAAGCAAGTTTACAAACAAAAAAAATAATGGCACGAGCATATTAAAAAGATACTATGAAAGTTGCTATGGAAAAGACACACTGCATGCTAGACAAACACAGCTAAGTATCGGTGGTCAAGGATCTTCTATAGGTAACTTTACTTATTTTGATGCTCGTAACAAGACTGAGTTAGCAAGATATGTTATTTGTGAGGAACAACCATTTACATTTGGTGAGAGTGATTTCTATTATAATTATGCAAGTAATATCATAATTCTTGTTTTACTAAAGTTTCTAGATCTACTACTAGAGCAGAGGCTCTGAAATTTTTTAAAAAAGATAAGGCTGCTTTGAAATAAATTTTATGCATGTTAGTAAATTAGCTCTAACTTCTGACATATGGACTACTAAGCAAAATTATGCTTATATTTGTATCAAGGCGTCACATTATATAGATCCAAGATGGATGTTGCAAAAATGTACCATTTGTCTAAGGCCTTTAGAATTTTCACATATCGGCGCTGCAATCGGTGACAATATAATATAATTTGTGCGTGAATATGATATTCACAATAAAATATTTTCGATTTATTTTGATAAGGCTAGTAATAACACTTATTCTATCAATGTTTTGAAAACACAATTTACGCCTATGTTAGAAGGTAGACTTTTTTCATGTTAGATGTGCTTGTCATATTATTAATTTGATTGTACAGGAATGTCTTGAATTCTTTTAACTAAATATAGAAAATGATAGATTATTTTTACAGAGTTTGAAAACTTTTGTAAGTAGACAACAAGCTTTTAAAATTTTATGTACACAATATGATGTTACTTTTAGGCGATTTGTTAAGGATGCATCACATAGATGAAATTCTACTTATTTAATATTGAAATCTTCCATGAAGTTTAAAGATCTTATTACGCATGATTGTAATGCTAATCCTAGTTTTGATTATCAAGTAACTGAAAATGATTGGTTAATTGTTACTTCTATTTTTGAATTTTTTGAATTATTTTACAATGCTACAACCATTCTATCTGGAGTTTATATCAAACTTCTTATTTAGCTTTAACAGAAATTCTTAACATGTCTCATTTATTTTCTAGATATAGAAATGTCCCTGGTTTTGATTATGTGGTTTCCAAAAGGTAAGACAAATTTTAAAAATATTGGGATAATATACCTCTTCTATATTGTTTGGCTTCGATTTTTGATCCCAGGATTAAATTAAATGGTGTATATAATTTACTAGACGAATTTGAAAAATATGAGAGTTGACGTAGGTAGCTTGAAAGTAGAAATTAAGGATGTTTTAGAAGTTTAATTGCTTTATATGAAAAAAGAGTTGTATCCACCCGTGTAACTACCTAGTCCGGGAGAAGGATATTTTTGTCATTTCCATATTAATTATGTATTATAATTAAGTTTAATATTATGTATATATTTATTAATTAGTGGACTAGTCTACTGACTAGACTTAGTGTTAGTGGACTAATTGTACTTGATATGACCCATGGACCCAACATTTAGACTAGTCACATTAGACTAGAATTAAGTCATCCCCATTTTATTAATTAGAGGTTAGTTAATCACCTCATTAGGAATAAAAGCTTTCCATTAATTAAAATTTCTTCATGATAACCCAATAAGGGTATCCATGTCATTTTACACTACTTGGAGGAGGGGTACATGGCCGGCCCTATTAAGGGGGGAGTGTTTCTCTCTCCTCTTCATTCTTCATTCCAAATTCATCCTCAATTTGAGTTCTTCTCCAAATTGACACATTCCTCCATCAATTCCTCTCAAACCACTCTCATTCTCTTCCATTCTCACCATCTAAGGTTCCTAGAAGCTTGGATTGAAATGAGCACTTGAATAGGAGAAATTTGACTAGAAGCTTGTGTCCAAATTGTCATATTGAGGATTTCATTGAAAATCCATCTTCCAATAGATGTAATCCTCAATTCCCTATCTATTTCTATTCTAATTGTTGTATTTGACCATTAGGAACCCATCAATGCATTAGGGCTACCTATATGAAGAAGAATTAGCTTCTAATGACATCTATTATGAATGATACATTAAGTTTTGTGTCAAATTTAGGGGAAATACGAGTTTGGTGCACCAAGTATTTGTTATTTGGTCAATTAGGTCCAATTAGACTTAGATTAGTTCTGTGAGGCTAGATGTGTGTCCATAATTGGATACGAGGAGGCCATATCATGATACACCATAATACAAAGTGATTTTTAAAGTTTTTCCTTCGACACTTGTGATACACATGTCAATTTTCTGACCACACTTTGCAATAGCTATAATATAGGTTATGCATAGTATATATAGTATGTTAGTTGTGTTCATAGTATTTTGGGGGTGATTTGGAGCATTTGGTGTATGTATCGTAGGAGTATCAAATGAGTATCTTGACAATGATCATGACACACCCTTAATGTTTGATAAATTGACTACTAGTGATTGTATGTGTTTTGAGAGTATACCTTAGCCTATATATATATATGGGTGAGTGTAAGGACTTGTGTTTAAAGTGTCATGTATATATATGGGTGAGTGTAAGGACTTGTGTTTAAAGTGTCATGAGGGTGTGCTAGAGTGTGTGATGCATTGGATCTGTGACCAAAGGTTCAGATGTGGATGTGCTCCTGTGCGCACAGTAGGTTTGTGGTGTTGCCTTGTGCTTGTAGGTATTTGGTGAAGAAAACAACTAATAGGTTAGATAGCTGTAGTAGGAACAGTGATAAATGAATGTGGTTGGCAGTGTGGCTCAAGTGATGTTGCAAGTATAAAGGACTAATAGGGCCTGCTATGATCGGGTTGGTGTGCACACTGTTATTCAGTGTTGCAATTGGGTGGTTGATGCATTGCCACACAAAGGAAGAGGGGTGAACTAGCTGTGTTAGCCAACTGTTCTGCAGCAAGGTGCAATGTGGTGGCATGCTGCAGAAGGTTTGGAGGAAGCAGACATTGGTATTTGATGCCAAGATATTGCTTTGTTAACAAGTGCAGGCCATGAGGGGTTTAACAATATATTTATAATACTTTCAGTAGGATATGAGGAACCTGAGCATTATGATCATTGTGGAGTGAGGAAGTATCTCGAATGAATGTATCTTTTTGTGCCAGGTTTTGGTGAGGGAGAATGTTGTGCATCTTGCACACAGCAAGGTGTAGACAGTCTGCATATGGTAGTAGTTTTACTTGCCTTGCCAATTGCAAATGCAGGACAAAATTGATTGTGCCAGGTTGCACACTCGAGTAGCGTGTGTTCAGCCTTTGGAACCTGGCAACAGATCAGTGAGGATGACATATGTTGCAGTCCAGTTGGGGTACACTGCAAGGTATTCAGTTCAAGTAGGGGTGAAGGTAATATGGAGCAGTGCATTGCGAGTTGAGTGTGGAAGTATTGGTTGGGAGGTTTGTTTACCTGTGTGCCATGGGGAGTAAATGATGCTAATACACCAAGTATCAGTGGTGTTGATATTTGGGTGTGACTGATATACCAGTTTAGTTATCAAGATTTGAGTTGGGGGAAGGTATATACTAAGATATTAGTTAGAGTGTTAGTATTTAGTAAGGTAAAGTAGTACCTTAGTTAGACATTAAGTTATCAGTTAGCAGTCATATAGTTAGTAGAGAGATATGACCAAGGTAATAAGAGAAAGTATATAGGTAATAAGTCATTGGTTAAGTTGTGGGTTTTGTATAGTTGAAGAGTATTAGTACTACTGATACCAAGTTCTAATATTGAGATATTTGATACTTAGTGGTATTTCATATTGGTTATAATGACCTAGAATACTTGAGTATTAGCTAGAATAGCTTAACATTAACTAAGTATTAACTAGTATAAGCAAGAACACTTAGTATAACTAAGTAATAGTTAGTATAAGACTAATATTGACTAGATTGACCTAGTGTGACTCAGAAAACCTAGTGTAATAAGGTATTGACCTAGTAACCTAGTATGGACCTAGAAGTGTGTCACGACCCGCACCCGAAAATCGGGCATGAGTCGTGGGTACGTCCAGCCTACGCCGCAGCATCGGCGGTAGAACGATGTCTAGGTCAACTATCTAGATAATAATCTCACACAAAAATCGGCCATGACCTCTCCAAAAGGAGGGCAACCACACAAACAAGTATATATAAATCTGCCAAGATCTCAACTCCAAACGGAGAAGCAATATCATAATGATAATCAAGTACTCAATCACGAATCTAAGCACGATAAGATAACACAGAGATCTAACAACTATAAAGTCTAACCAACAACAACTACTACAACAACCACAACATCAAATAATAATACAACAATGTCCAAAATAATATACAAACAAGGTCTCAATCTAAAACCGGAGACAAATTCGGTGCTAAAAGCTAATAAAAACAACAACAAAGTTCTAGTGATCCCGGCTACCAACCCGGAAATCACTCCTAAACTAGAGGGTCCCTGTCTGCACCGTCGACAGGCTCAGGTCCATAAAATGTCGGACACCACTCCTCCGGATACTCTAAAAAATATGTCCAGTCAGGACTGGAGCAAGTACATCTCTAACAGCAGTTCCATTAAATGATAAAAACTATAAAACAGTTATATCAAGTAGCAAGAAGAATGAAGCAAGTATGAAACAAGAAAATATGTATAACTGGTGCATAAAGGTAAAGATGCATGGATATCAGAGCAAGATAGTAATAACTACAAGATACAGGAAATCTAAGCTAAGATCAAGTCCGTGCACATGAACGTGTAGTGAGTCCAGCATGAAAAACATGTAGTGAGTCAAGTCCAGAAACATGTAAGTGAGACAAGTCAAGAAATGCATGAGAGTCCAGACTATAAAGAATGAACTCGGTGTCTTTGAAATACTTGTTTCGACATGTAAACGGCTAGGGGTAAGTACGGCTCACCGCGCACTGGGTGCGCGGCTGCTATCATTCCAGATTAGACCAGAGGGAGTGATTCCTGATGATGCCAGATAGGAATATTTACATGTCTACTCGAGTATTTCTCCGCCCCGACTAATACAAGTGGATCCAAGACCCGATACGCAAATCAAGATGAGTCCAGCCTGAACATGAATGATGCCTGTAGGTGATGCCAGTAGTGATTCCAGAATAGAGGCCAGAAACATAAAATGTACGTGTCGCAAGTAAATGAATCCAGAAATATCAATCAGTGTTCCGTGTTGTGCCAGAATAATCAGATGATACTATACTAGAAGCTGAATCATAATAATCATCAAATAATGAAAACTATCAGAGAATGTACTCGCCTGACGTCCTGAGCAACTGGCGATCCGAACCGGTGTCGCAAGGACCTAATACGAAAAGCAAGATTAAACAGGGTTCTAATGAGTTAAACAGATATAAAATAACTAAAAATAGGTTTCTAGGGTCGTTCTAGGTCAAACGGGTCAAACCGGTAAAATCTGGGTCAAAAAGTCAACTCTGGGTCCAAAAAGTCAACTCTAGGTCAAAACTAGGTCAAAAGTTGACTTCGGCGGTCAACCGAGTCAACTACGGTCAAGTATGGGTCAAACTAGGGTGCTCCTGAAATTCTAGGTCAAACCGAGGTCATTAAGCTAGAAAACTCACAAACTCGCCTCCTTGAGATACCGGGATACCCTCGGTATCCGATACCTCAACCTAGGCCATATACCCCGTCTATACCCTCTAAAACCTATGCTAGCACGCGTAAATATATACACATAAGCATATAAAAATCACTCCAATATTATTTCTAGGCTATTGCTCAAAAACCCCGCTCGAAACCCAATACCTTGGTTATCTCAAGGTATTGAGATACCTCGGTATCTCAAGGTATTGAGGTTTCGCTCTAAAACCCTCTAACTAGCTACCTAGCTATTAATTATGTACCTAGTTATTAATCTAGGCTAGGTAATATAGATACCTATCATATTTATATATATCTAAATAGGTATCTACCTATATACATATATATCCACACATATATATACCCATTACCCATTTACCTTACCAAACATAACATATATATATATATATATATATGTATATATATATTACCTATCAAGATATCTATAGATATATATATATATAAGTATAGGTATATAGATATCTATCTCTTAGGTAGATATATCTAAGTATCTAGCTATCTACCTATCTATAATCTATAAATCTAACTATCTACCTATTATCTAGGTAACTATCTAACTATCTAATCTATCTAATAACTTATCTAACTAACTATCAATGCATCTATCTAACTACCTATCTAACTCTATGTATTTATATCTATACATATAGATATAAATATATATCTAATACCTATCTAGATATCTATATATCTATCTATCTAAGTATCTATCTATCTAAATACCTAGCTATCTAACTATCTATTTATCTTATCTACCTATTTATCTATCTAATGATATATCTATCTATCTAACTTATTATCTATCCATCTATCTATTATTCTATCTAACTATCATCTATCTACCTAACTATCTAGATATATGTATCTATATCTATCTACTTATCCATCTATATATATATACCTCTCTCTCTCTCCCTCGCATACTGCTGCTACTAGCGCTGCTACATGGCTGAATTGCTGCCTTGCTGCTGCTGTTGCTGCTGCTGCAGCGCTGCGCTCGAGCGAGCTGCTGCCGCGGCGCTGCCGCGGCGCTGCTGCGCGCTGGAACTGCTGCTGCTGCTGCAGGCCGCGCTGCAGCGAGCTGCTGCCGCGGCGCACTGCCGCTGCTACCGCGGCGCTGCTGCAGCCTGCTGCTGATGCTGCAGCGCTGCCTCGCTCGAGCGAGCTGCTGCCGCGGCGCTGCCTCGCTCTGCTGGCTACTGCAGCGGCTGTGTGCAGTCCGCTGCCTCGCTCTGCTGCACCCAAACACAAGCACACACATACACACGACCACACACACACAATCACACAAACACATCTCAACACACACACACACACATAATTATATACATATATCTATATATATATAAACACACATCTATATATATATATATATATATATATACACACACACTCACACACTCTCACAAACACACAACCTCACACACAAACTCTCATACATATATATATATAAATATATATACATATATACATAAACTCATATATATATACCTATAAACACTCACTCACACTCACACACACTCACCTACACACTCACACAAGCACTCACTCACACACACTCACCTACACACATACACTAGCACATAGATATAAATACACACACATATAAATAGAAATATATATATATATATATATAGAAACGCACACCAACATATATATATAAATATATAAATATAGACACAAACACTAACACAACACAACACACAACAACACACAACCCACACGCCCCACACACGCCCAACGATCCCGACACTCACCAACACCCTAAAATATATATAATATAACTCGAAAACTCTAGCACACACTCCTCGATACTAACCCAACGCGCGCACAAGCCCGAAACGAGGAAACCAAGTCGAAATGGCCGTTCGGTCATTTCGACGAACACGTGGTGCGCGGCTCGGAAAACCTCCTGAAACGCACACCAAACGAACTCGGAATCGGCCCAAAATTTACCCACGCGCTCTACACGATGTCTAGATCCTAGAAAATGTGCTTCCACGTCGATTCTAGGCCCGTGGCGGAAACGCACACGCACTTAGAATCGGCGACGACGAAAAACCCCAAATTTGCCCGAAACGCCCGTTTCTCCGCGACGCGGCTTTCCGTGTCCGAACGGAGACACGCACTCACCCTCAAGACACCCGACAACGTCTACCTAGGTCCGTATAACCTAGGGCATCACCCAAAATTGGGCCAAATTTAGATTTCACCCGAAATTGACACAAAACCTAGTGTTAAAGTCTCTAAACACTACCCAACTAGTTCCAACTTCCTCCCACGGGTAGCCTAAGGGTCTAGGAAGGTTCTAAAATATTAATTACACTATAAAAGAGTAATTACAAGGGAAAATTTAGGGTTTACCTCTTGGGAGTTGGAATCCCAAGCCAAAATCTCCAAAATGCTCCAAATCCTCCAAACCAAGCTTTCAAGCTCCCAATCCAAGCTCCAACAGAAAATCTAGGCTCTACCCACCTAGGTTGGGGAGGAATGTAGGGTTAGGGTTCAATCAAGAAGAAGAAATGGAAGAAAGAAGGAAGAAAATGGAAGAGAAACTTACTTGGAGAAGGAAGGAAGAAGAAAGAAGAAGTGGAGAAGAAGAAGAATGAAGAAGAAGAAGGAAATGGGAATGGGGAGGGCTGCTCCTGCTGCTCACGGGTGGGAATGGGGAATAGGGGTCGGGTCTCACATGTAATAAGGGTTTACAAGTCTCAAAAATACCCAAAATGCCCTCCTAACTCTCGGTTTTGGGTTCCGGGTTCCAAAAGCACTCAAACTAGTTCCAAATCTCTCCAACTAACCTCCTAAAAATAAAATAATAAATCTAAGCCCCAAAATAATTCTCACAAGGGTGTGGGCTGGGTCGGACATGGGTCCACTAGGGTCTGACATGGGTCCAGGCTAGCCAAAATCCTAAAACATACAATAAAAATATAATACAATCAATAATTAATTATAAATACAATTAATTAAAAATAATGCACAATTAACCAAATTAAAAATAAAAAAAAATGCCCGACTTTGGAAATGGGGTGGTGACAAAGTGGCATAGAAACATCATCATTAGCTTGTTGCACATGTTTATCATTTTGATTCACTTTTAACACTGATATTTCTTATTTAGGACTCTTGGACTCCAGTGTGAGAACTATTGACTGTTTCTCACTCCGAATTTCAAACGAGTACATTCTCAGACAGTTTCCATTATTTTGATGATTACTATAATTCTAGCTTTGTAGTGTTGTACTTGATTCCTGACACGATATTACACATATTAATATATGCTGGATCCCGTCATGAGATATTATTTCCCTCATGGACCTTGTGCATGCCCTGTGAATCCTGGACATGTATAGACACTAACCCAGGATCATATACACCCCACATTTATATGCATCATAGCTAACCATGCACCACACGTATAGTTAGCCTGACCTTATTACATGTCTCATAGCTTTTTATATATGATTATCTTGACCCTTCCTGCATCATAGATAATCTTATGTCTCACGTATGGTTAGCCTGACCTTACATGTATCATAGCTAATCATTTATGGCAAACCTGATCCAGAACCCAAGCCGACCACATAACGAACTAACATTTCAAACACTTAGCAATTTTACTTCATTTCTCTATCCCAGTTTCTACTTTCATTTACCTGCTGACTCACTGCTCATTATTCCCCGTGATATGATTATCTGGTATAACTGCTTTCCTATATTCCTAGTATTTTATTCCATCATGTATATTCATTACACAATGTTTTATAGTCTTTATTGATATAATTGGAACTGATGTTAATATAATTGGAACTGCTGTTAATTAGTTTATGTTATTCGTTTCAATCATAGGATATATTTTTCAGATGATTTAGAGGACTTCTGTCCTGTATACTATGGACCAAGAGTAGAAGAGCGACACATATCCAGGAGCTTCAGGGGTATCCCGTTCCAATAGAGGATACACTAGTAGTGGCTTAGTTTCCTTAACATTTCATATTATACTGGATTGTTCCAACTTTGAGATTTAAGTTATATTATTTTTGAGACTTATATATGCTGTTGAGGATGCTAGACTCTTAGACTTTGATATTGGTTGAGATGTATATTTCTGAACTTCTCTTGAATCTTTTATATCATTATTGTGCCATTCATCTTCCTTATAGAATATTGTGATTGAGTATTGATATTGTCATTGCCATTATATTATCATCTTGTCCTTCTTATAGAGTTAAGATCATCATTGACATGTTACGGAATTTTATTGTATATGATAGATAGTATTGATGACCTAGTACAATGTTCTACGTCGTTGTTACGATGTAGGCAAGGCGTCGCCACGTACCCGTGCCCAGATCATCCGGGTACGGGTCGTGACAACCCGACCCGATACAACCGTTCAAGGTAGTAGCTCTGGTTTTGTGTACTCATGTGCTCTGCAAAGGAAGAAACAAAAAAAATTCTTTCCAACCCACTCAAGAATTGTCCTTATATCTAAATTCTTATGAAGAAGATGAAGATGACTCTTCAACTTATTATTCAATTTTAGAATGGTGGAAGAGACACGAAAAAATGTATCATATACTTTCTTCTATAGCACGTGATATTCTTACAGTCCCGGTGTCCACGGTAGCATCAGAATCTTATTTTAGTTCAGGTTCAAGGATGCTAAGTAAGAAGAGGAGTCGGTTGCTGCCAGATATTTTGGAAGCTTGTGTCTGCGTTCATGATTGGACCCATGCTGAAAAAAGAACTGAAGACTCAAGAGATAAAAGTGTTGATATCTCAGAGCTGGACTTTCAATCTCTTACTATGGATAACGCTACTGAAAGAGGAGTTGAGCAATAAACTTCAACGAAAGACGGACGACGAATTTTTTTGAAAAGACATGTAAATTTCTTTACAAACTTTATGCAAATAAAATATCATTTACAAGTTTTTTTTTTGTTACTTAATGTTATAATATATTTATAATTTTATTGTTATTAATAAAAGAAATTCAACCATTTTCTTACTTAATGTTCTAAGCTGTTTACATTTAACTTATTTATTTCTTTATAAATAACTTCTTTAAATTTCAAGTTATAAATTTATATTTAAATTAAAAAAAATTATACATTTTTTATAATTTAGTCAAAAAAAATTCGAAAAACAAATTCCACTTCTAAATATTTAGATTTTAAATTATACTTAAAGTTAAATAAAAATTGATATAAAGAAATCAAACAAAATTTCTTAATGTTTATATAAATTTTTATATAAATTATACAAAAAAAATCTAACAAATAACTTATAAATTTTAAATTATACAAAATTAACTTAGTAACAAAAAACCTATAAATTTTAACTTGAATTTGTTAATATAAGTTATATCATATTGATTATATATAAGATATATATAAATAAACGTAAAAAATATTAAAAGAATGGGCCGGCCCGGCCCGACCATGAATCGGCCCGGACCCAGAACGGTTCGGCACGGTCCACCGCGGACCAGATCTCGGGTCCGGACTGGGTCGGGTGCCAAGCCGACCAGGCCGATCCGGCCCGACCCAGACCGCTCTCTCCACCGGGTTGGGCCCGGACCGACCCGAACCCGGTCAAACCGGACCGTGGACCTGGCTTGTCCGGTCCAATACACATTTTGAATATGGGACGAGATATTGCACCAATCGATAATATATCAAGCAATCTCAACCACACATTTTTTTAAATGTGTGGTCATAAATTATTCCATAAAGTTGTTGCCACGTCAACATACTTATAACCATGCATTTCAAAACAATGTGTTATTGAGATTGCTTGGTGCGATAAATAATACAATAAACCATTGTGTAATATTTCGTCCCCATATATATATATATATATATATATATATATATATATATATATATATATTCTCTGAAATAGCATTATTGGATATGTCATTTTGGATCTACAAATTAGTTATTTGCCTATTCACTTTCGTGAGATTTTGAATTAATTTGTATGGTCCAAAAATTTAGAACCAATAACTGCTATTTCGAAAATTTTGAAAATGCTTAATAGCGAAAATCATATATATATATATATATATATATATATATATATATATATATATATATATATATGAGTCATAGGGTTATATTCCTACATGAGCCAATATACATGTGGACCAATAGGAATGGAGTATACTAGTGCACATGGGTGCACATATGGGATGCAGTAATCCATTTCTATTAGTCCACATGTATATGATTTATATAGGAATATGAGCCTATGACTCATATCCCGTTTACCATATATATATATATATATATATATATATATATATATATATATATATATATATATTCTAATCTACCCAACCCCCCTCCTCCACGCTCGAGCCGAACCCGCTGCCCCCCGACCTCGAGCCCTGCCCGCCCCCACACCATGCACAAGATGTACCACTATACCACAATCCCATCTGCGCGCACACACACACACACACACACACACACACACACATATATATATATATATATATATATATATATATATATATATATATATATATAAGCGGATCTGAAGTCCTGCTTCCGGAATTTCGCGGGAGCCCCGTCGCTCCCAATCGTTGGATCGCGGGGGGGCCACACGTGGTCCCCCGATCCAATGGTGTAGGGGGACGGAACTTCGACGGGATTCCGGAAGATCTGCTCTGTGTATATATATATATATATATATATATATATATATATATATATATATATGAGGAGGGATCCATATTCCTTCATATTAAACATTTTTAAGCATCTTCATGTTTACAACCGTTAGACCCTTTTTAAGATTATATAACTTAAACAAGATCCAACGGTTGATAACATGGAGATGTTCGGGGATAAAAAAAATCGGAAATGTGTATTCCTTTTATATATATATATATATATATATATATATATATATGATGTACTGTAGAAAGGTGAATGAGAAAATTAAACCGTTAAAATTAATTGGATTATATGACTGTTGTTTGGAGAGCATGCACGCAGAGGGAGAGCGCGTGCTGTCATGGCGGTGGCACTCGGCATCCACGCGCCGGCTCACGCTCGCACTTTGTTCTTGGGTGTACTACACTGTGACTTGTTCACTTGTGTTGCTACTGTGAGAGCTGATTTCATTACTTGCTTATTTCAAATGTTTATTCTCCTCTCGAATTGAGAGAAAATGATGTGTATAGGTATTTAATTAGAATTTTTCTTTCTTTCTATTTCTTGTACTCAAGTGGCGCTGAATCTAAAACCTTTATGGCGGTTCGGATGATTGACACACTTTTAGATACAAGTCTATCTCGACTAAGACATTGATCGTAAACACTATTGTTTTGGAACAAGGTCATGAATTTAGCACAAACATTAAGTTATGAGACTAATAGCTATACGAACTAACAGAACAAGTGAATAGGAGAGCATCGGAACGGGATAATCTGGTCCGGATCGATCCGAATCAAATCGGATACAGAGCCAATATTGTGTATTTCCTGTTGGATCCGGCTATGATTAAATTTTTCTGGTACATTTGGGTTCGAATTCTTTAATTTTGGGGGCATTCATACATATGATTCAGATACATTCAGAGGTGGATCTACATCAATGTTTTAAAAACCGTACCGATGATTGAACCGATTTTTTTGGTACAAGTCTAACCGGAGTTCAACCAGGTTCATTCAAATTTCAGAAAATTTACTGTAGCGAAATAAATTTATATTAAATTCATTTAAACGAAATAACTTTGAAAATTTTCTAAAAAAAGTCACGGTCCGCCAACAGTGTTGGCGGAAAACAAAATTAGTGTACACGTAAGCAAGAAAACAAATAATAAAAAAAAACGTGGGCCCCACGGCCAATTTCCGCCAACAGAGTTGGCTGAAATTGGGGGGGGCCAATTTCAGCCAACTCAGTTGGCGGAAATTGGCCCCGTGGGGCCCACGTATTTTTTGTTTTGGTTTTGTTTGGTTTGGTTTGGTTTGGTAGTTTGGTTTGGTTTTTTCGTTGGTTTATTTTAATTAGTTATATTTTTGTTTTATTTATTTAGTTTAGTTTAGTTTTGTAATTAGATTTAAGTAAATTTATTAACGAAATAAAATTAAAATAAATTAATTGGAAAAAAATATTTAGAAATATTTTTTTCGGAAATTTGTTTCCAAAGCAAAATTTGTATAAATTCCAAAACAATATTTTTTTTATTTAGACAAAGCAATATTTTTTTTATTTAGTTTCCAAAACAAAATTTGTTTCCAAAGCAATATTTTTTTATTTAGTTTTTTTTATTTGTTTTGGTTGGTTTGGTTTGATTATTTATTTTGTTTTATTAGTTTTTTTCATAATAGACATAAAATAATTAATTAAAATGTTTCTAAAAAATTTTTTGGAGATCGAAACATCGTTTTAAATCCGTGGGCCCCCACATCCAATATAAATTTATTTCACTACAGTAAATTTTAAATATTCAAAAATAATATTACTGAAAGTCAAATTTAGAGGTCGAAACATCGTTTTTTGACGATTCTAAAAATTTGAAAAGTCCGTCAAACGGTGAAACTGTTTATCCCGAAGTACTTTTCCATACGGTCATTTTGGCTCAAACTGGAGCTTGTTTCGATCTCCCAGTCAAAAGTTATGATACTTTAAAGTTTTATTTTTTATATTTTTGCCTGTAACATATGCGTCTTGTTTCGGATAAATTTTTTTTCTACATGATTTGTGTTACTTTCGTCGAAAACATACAAATCGACTTATTATTTAAAGAAAAACGATTTAAAAACAAGTAGTTATGGCCGCTCGAAGTCTGCTCGACGGCAGACGTAATAGTCTTACGACAGATTTTTAATATTATTATTTTTTAACGTCGGTTAACGACGAAAAAATTTACGATAAAAATATAATATTTATAAATATAAACGTCCAATTCATATTGATATTTTTTTCGTACTTTTATGCTTTAGATGGAATATATACAAATTTTGATGCTTTGGAAACAAATTTCCGAAAAAAATATTTCTAAATATTTCTTTCCAATTAATTTATTTTAATTTTATTTCGTTAAAATAAATTTACTTAAATCTAATTACAAAACTAAACTAAACTAAATCAATAAAACAAAAATAAATATAACTTAATTAAAATAAACCAACGAAAAAACCAAACCAAACTACCAAACCAAACCAAACCAAACCAAACAAAACCAAAACAAAAAATACGTGGGCCCCACGGGGCCAATTTCCGCCAACTGAGTTGGCTGAAATTGGCCCCCCCCAATTTCAGCCAACTCTGTTGGCGGAAATTGGCCGTGGGGCCCACGTTTTTTTTTTTTATATTTGTTTTCTTGCTTACGTGTACACTAATTTAGTTTTCCGCCAACACTGTTGGCGGACCGTGATTTTTTTTAAAATTTTTTTAAACTTATTTCGTTTAAATAAATTTAATATAAATTTATTTCGCTACAGTAAATTTTCTGTTCAAATTTTACTGATTTTGGTACAAAAAAGAACCCTTCATTCATTCCTTGTAGTTAATCCCTATAGTTACTAGCATTCTTATTTCTTAGCCCCCATCCTATTTATATATACAGTTCCTATCCTCTAGAGGAAAGAACACAGCAGCAGCAGCATCAAAGTTTTAAGTTTAAAGAAACTTCTTAGTCCTGTATCGGAAAGATAATAAAGGAAACTTCTTAGTCCCATATCGGAAAGATAACAAAGAAAATGAAGATATCACTTGTATAAATATGATATACAAGGCTGTCCACTTCTGAGCTCGGTAACATGAGTTTGTAACCCACGTTAAATATTACGATGTTTCACAATTGGGTCCGGGTTTGATTCATGGGTTGGTATTATGCTTGTTTCGGTTGGTTCAAATCAACTCTGGTTCTAACGGTTTATATATTAAATTTTGATTTCATAAAAAAATGTTTTTTTTAAAGAAATAACAATTCAAGTTAGATCAAATCAGTATGAACCAATATTGTAGAAAAATTTGGTCAGCCAACCGTCAGTCCGGTCAGATTTTGATAACATTTATCCACATGTATTATACTTGGAGGCTGGGCCCACAGTAAAATATAAAAATAGAAATATAAAGTATGATTCAGTTAGTTTTTTACTGTCACTTTCTTTGCTAGAGTTCTTCAAACCTCTTTGGCACTTTTCGGATTATTAAAACTACATATCACCACGACATATCTTCCTTCTACTTATATAAATTATAGTTTTTTTCTTCTATTTATTCCTCGAAAATCTAAAAAGTTTAAAAATTCCAGCAAATAAGGTTGACATATTATCACTTTGATCTTCAGTAAAGAAAGCAATCCATTTTAAAATGTAATGCTTTTCCAAAGTTACAGCAAGAACAGGCTAACTGGGTTCCCACGGCCGCTACATAGTGACCGAGAAGACGAGATGAAGTGAGGGGTCATGACGTGAATGCAATAGCAAAGGGACAATCTGGTCAGGCCGGAGATTGACGATATGGGGAGATGCAAACCCTGATCAGCCCGACGAAGGCCTTGTAGGAGCGGTTGTTTTTGACGGGGGACTCAGTGTTGCACACTCCACGCGCGTCCCTACTCGTACTTCCAAAATATTCTTTCAAACTATTTTTTCTTATGTGACGGCTGACGTAAAAAATTTTAACCCAAAAAATTAATCACCAAAAAAATTTCAATGTTAATATTAATTTTAATTTTAATTTTAATATTAATATTAATATTAATATTAATGTTAATTTTAATTTTAATTTATAATTTGTCATGTCAGCTGTCACATTTATCGTCATGTCATCGGCCACATAAGGAGGAATGATTTGAAGAGAGATTTTGGAAGTACAAATAGCATTATTCTATATTATAATATTATATTTTACATTATGTACTATATTTGTCGAGAAAATCAAAAATATATATTAAATATTAGCCCAAACAAACAAAAAAATCAAAATATTACTATAATATATACAATCGATATCTTATTTATGCATATACTTCAAGTTGTGTAAAAGGGCGGGCGGCCCAAATTTCGGTATGGGTCCAGCCCGATCAAATCCAGTCCGGGCTGGCCTTGACCCGGTCAACGAACCGGCCCGCTCCGGCCCGCTCTCCCCCCCATGAGTCCGGGATGAGTCGGAGGATACGACCCGCAAGTCCGGTCCGGTCCGGCTCGGTCTCGGCTTTGTTCGGCTGGATCCAATTCGGTCGAGCCGGTTGGCCCAGTCCGGCCCTGTCCGGTTCGGCTGATTTATAATTTTTTTTTGATATATTCGTTGGGGGAGTCTTTTTACCAAAATACCTCCATTTTAGTGGCTGTTTTTTGAACGTTTTAGAAATATTTTGGTCATTTTGCTAAAAATGACCAAAATATCTATTATAATAACTCTTTTTTGAGGGTATTTAAGGTCATTTGGCCCCAAAAAAATTCTATAAATAGTCCATAATTCATGAAAAATAAACACAACACAATTTCTTTCCTCTTATAATTTTTTTTCCTCTCTCTCTTATAAATTTTAGAAACAATCTTAGTATAAAAAGACTATATATCATCATGAAAAATGAGCAACCGAAATCAAAACGATTTTTTTTTAAACCGAATCGGATCGATTCAATTTTCGGTCCAAATTTGAATAATGCTAACCTCTAGTCTTCGGCTCTGAATCAATAAACTTTGTGGGTCCACGTTATAAAACTTAATCTACCCCTATAAGCTTTTCATCGGGTATGAATTATATTCTAAAGAGAAAAAAAATGCTATCCATTTACTAAAAATTCGTATCTGGTCCAGGTCACGTCTAATTATTTCATATAATTTATAAAGTTATGCATTAACCTTTACCATTCTTACTCTTTATCACTAAATTCTTTTGTTCTGACGCCAGCATCGATTTGCAGGTTTATCTTGGGGACCGACTTTACTTTGATATCATACCCATTCCAAATCAGATATAAAGTTTAGATGCCAAGTCTGACTTAGATAGGAGCATTATTCGATTTTTGATCGTAAATCAAATCGATTTAAATCTAAAAAAAATTATTTTTATATGAAAAAAAAATTTAGTTCGATTTTAATTTTAAAAATATTAAAAAAATTATTCGATTTTGATTTTTGTTTTCGTTATTAGTTTAAAACCAAAAATCGAATCAAATTTATATAATTATGTAAATACTTTAATTCTATGAATATGTTTATGATTAAAATAGTATATATTTTGAAAACAATAATTATTTATATGTTTTGAAGTACAACTTTGAACATAATCTTAAAATACAATAAATATGTATATAAAACAATAAATTTTAATATTATTTAATCTAGATCTCAATTTTGGATCAAATATGTTGAACAATAGCAATAGTTTAACCGAATAAATTAAGTAGTTTATTTAGTTCGGTTCGATTTTAATTTTGATTAATTTTAGTTCAATTTTAAATATTTTAAATATTTATTTATTTAATTTTGACTATTTCAGATGGACTGAAATTGAAATAAACCGAATATTTACACCTAGTTCTGACTCGTCCAAGTCAATGCATGGGACAAATTTTTGCATGTCCCTGGGTCCAAACACCTGTCCTACTCGCAGACCAATGCCTAATCCACCATTCCTATCTCCAAACACCTGTCCTTGGGTCCAAACACCTGTCCTATATGCAAAATTATTTGATAGATCTGTTCAAAAGTCTCACTCATATGGAGCATCTGGGGCTAACTGTTCTCGAATAGTCACGGAGAGCATGGAACCTCAGAGGGAGATGAATAGCTTTCGTATCCAAAAAGCACAGTATAATTATGTAAAACTAAAAAAAATCCATCAATATCCAGAAATGCTTCATATAGGCCACCACTGGAGATTTATCATTGGTTCCATAGGCCTATTCCAATCAATAATGCTAAGTTTACTACCAAATGCTTACAACCTTCTTACAAACCTCTCACCCCCCGCTACGTGAGACACCTCCGGCTCCTTCTTACAAATCGGAATTCAGTGAAAATCAATTTTGATGTAACGTTCCTTGATGATAAAATGGCAGCTGCTGCAAGGAGCAATAACAAAATCACAAGAAGGAGGCTCGTCTTTGGAGACAGAAGCAATGAGCATTGTCCTATCATTGGAACTCTATAGGATGAAGACTTTGACAAATATGTTTAAGACTTTAATTGACTCTATTCTACATCCTGAGATGGATACTCTGTGGCACGATGGACACGTTATGGAGGATAGTCGATTAGCATTAGACCTGATCTCTCTTTTGCCTATGCTCCGAGAAGTACAAACATGGTAGCTCACTCACGAGCATCTCAAATTCTTACTTCAAGTAATTCTGATCATTGTTGGTAGTATAATGAACCTCCATCATGTATATTAGAACATATCCAGTGTGATAGGTCTAATTTAACTTCTTCGGTCTCTTAATGAAATGAGTTATGATGCTTTTGATTAAAAAAAAAACAATGACGAAATAATTGACACATCTTATACGTGATACAAGAACATATCTTATACGTGATACAAGAACGTTGTTGAGACATCGATAATGGTGTCGCTAGTTTGACAATTTATCATAAAAAATTTTTGTTGATCCCGAGACGGATCAAAGATGCTAGAATGCGGGCTACAGCAGAGCTGCTAGCGGGATCCGAATATCCGTTCTCTACTGAAATTCAAGTTGGCGTCGAAATCAGAGATTCACGCAAGAGTTCCTCATCTGATATATCTCGATTCCAACGAAGCACGAACCAAGAACAGGTTACAAACTGGCTCCGAAAAAAAATAAAGATTACAATAAGCAACAAGTAAAACGTTCTTCTCTTTACGTTCGCAGACGCTACAATGAGAAAGAACAAAACAAAGAAAAAACTGAAGAGAATCTCCTTGCTGGGATGGTCAAATCTACCGTTGCTCAAAGCAAAATTCGTCGTACAGATGATCTACCCCCAGGAACCAACAAGTTCACAAATGAACTTCTGGAACGCTCAAAGTCACCTTCGAAAACACACGAAAACGCCATGTGAGAGGGAGACACTCTGGGCCGCATATGATCTAGTGTTCTCGATTTTCCATCTGTATTCTCTTTCCTCAAATGAAAGATGAGGTCCTCTATATAATAGAAGAAAACAACACCTATGCGGCCTGAGAAAACTCCAGGCTGCATAAGCTCTGACTGACCAGATCCCTCAAATCCGGGTATCAGAGCCGTCGACGGCGCAAATCATGCTGCACTGCACGAGGCAGACAACGCCGCCAAACGCTGAAAGCAGCTGCTTGTGTAAACACCCTAAAATTTTCAGATTTTTAAAATCAATCTTTTGGGAATTTTTCTACAATTTTCAGAAATTTACATAAGTGTTGTGGTGATTGTATAATTTTTAATTGCTAATAACTAATATTAAAATATAATGAAAATATGATTTTATGGTGTAAAATAGAAAACCGGACTTAGGGTAATTTTTCTGGATTTTATTGGGCCTCAGACCTATTTTTAATGCCTAAAAACTATTTAAGGTAATTAATTAATTATTTTATTATTATTATTATTATTATTATTGTTTTTATTTTTATTTATTATTGTTTTGGGCCCGGCCCGGCCCAGTGGGCCGAGCCCAGCAGCCCAGCCCAGCCACCCTAGCGGGTCGGGCGGGTCCGCCCAACCCGGAACCCGCGCCCGACCCGGTCCCCTTCTCTTCCCCCCCCCCCCCACCCCACGATCACTGGTGACCGATTCCTCCGCGCCGCCGCCCTGGTTTCGCGCCGCCTCCGCCGGAACTGGCCACGTCGATCTCAGCCCCGCCTCGCCCGGCCACATCCGTCCCGGCACCCCCTATAAAACTCCCACTCTTCTTCTCCTCCGCCCTCACTCCCACCTCCCCTAGCCAAACCCCCCGCCGGAACCCTAGCAGCCGGATCCCCCTCGCCGACCGCCGACCTCCTTCCCGCCGACCAGAGCCCCGTCTCCAGCGCCTCCCCCTCTCCAGAACCCTCCAGCACCTCCTCCTCCTCCTCCTCCTCCCTCTTCCCCCTCGCAACCGGACTCCACCGCCCTCACCCGAGCCCCGCAACCACCGACGTCCCCCCCGGTCACCGCGGTTCAACGGCCCTGGAGCCCTAGGCCGGACTAGCTGCCGGACACGCGGACACGGCTGACACAGCGTCCAGGACACGGGACGCGTATCGGACACGAAAAACCCTAGTTTCGAAGGGCCTCGTTCAGGTACTCGTATCTTGCACCCTGTACCTCCGATTTCGATTCTGTAAATTGCGTTGCGAAGCCTGTATGACCCTCTCGGTGCCCGGATAAACCGCTCGGGGCATCGCGTCCTGTGGTGATCGCACACCGCGATCCAAAAACAGGAAAAACCAGATCCTGTTTCACCCCGGAACTGAGTACGCCCCGCCAAACGGGACAACTTGGTCGCGTGCGGTCTTCACAGATACGTGCGCGCCGTCGATACGGACGTGTGGAATTTCGCGGAAGTGGATTCGGGTGTGCGTGCACACCGGAATCAACGCGTATCCGTGGACATCGTCCCGTATCCGACTTTTCTGCAATTTACCCTAACTTCGTGCACACACGTCGGATCGAGACGAAACTTATGCCATCGGACTCGTAGCGATACGCTGGTCCTGTGGGTCAAGTTTGGTTCGATTCTGAGAACGTTGACGTAATCGCTTGTCGTGGGCCCCACAGGCCCCGCTCGACGGGCGATTTCGGATCGGCTCATCGAAATTCAAATCTGAAAGTTCCGTTGGGTTTGTATCAGCGTTCCTGACCTGTTGACACTAAGTTTGGTAAATTTTGAGACCGTTGACCCTGACACATTTTTCGGTGCAAAGCGGGCCCACCGGTGGACCCCATTTTGGCCCGAAATTACCGTTTTTGCCCTTGTCTCCAAATTGGACCCAAGGACAGGCGTTCCTAGTTATTTGACACCTTATGAGCGTGATGGTACTGTTTATTTCAGCTTTCGGAGACATCTCTGGAAATTTTCGAGAACAGGACCTAAGTGGAATCCAAACATCAGGCAAGTGCACCTTGCCAACTTGCAGTCTTTATTTTCATATTTCCTGTGATAATATTTTGCTGGATCTCTTGTGTAAATTCATATAAACTTGTTTAAACTGCTTAACCTAGGAAACGTATGACGTACCTAGTGTCCGATCATAGTCGGGTGCCAACACCGTACGCGGTGTTGGGTTCGTCATTTAGAGATGGATTTACGATACCCTTTACTCTTGTACTTGACCTATCAAGTACCCTACAACCCAGGACACTTGACACTATACATGGACATAATCTTTCTAAGATATTCATGGTGATTCTGTATAGGATGCAGGACTTGACAGAGATATTTATTTATAGACAGTATGACTTGTTGCATTAGTTATAATTCCGCTGACATGGACATGAGACGTTATGGTCATTGTTTGCATGATTACATTGGGTGGAGAGAGACACACAGGCTACAGGCTGTTCTATATATATATCTACTATTATTGTGAGGTTGTAGACTCTCCAACAGAGCTAGACCATTTACGTGTTATTACTGCTACCGGCTCCCCGACACAGAGCTTGTAGCGGTCTCAGCCTGAGTACTAGTGTTGCTCTCATTTGCATATCACATAGAGGGTTACATAGTTTACCCTGCTGTTTTATTTATTTATTTGCACTGCATTTATTTGGCTTGTTTTATTTTGTGCCTTGCTATGTCCACTGAGGACCTGGAATGGATGATGTCCCCAGGTTTAGCTGAGGAGCAGTATCCCGAGGCGTACGGGACCGGAGCTGAAGCTATTGCTGGAGCAGAACTAAACCCTGAAGACGAGGTGACTGCCGAAGACTTCTCCTGAGTACCTGTTCCCGTACTCAGTATTTATTTCATGTTTATCTCTTTTGTTCCTGGCCTATTGAGCCAGTGTATTTAGACATAAGCCGGATTGTTTCTCCGACTGACTTGTTGTTGCTATTTATTTCCATTTCGTTATGCAGTTTATTTCTTTATCTTTATGGATGAGATTAGTGTGACTTATTGTAGTAGACCTTCTTTACAGCTTAAGTACGCCCTGATGGTTCCATTAAATTGGGTTATCCATCGGTGCGTGCTGCTGGCCATTGCCACGCATCTCCAGTCCCTCGGCATTTTGAGACTGGGACATGACATGGTTTTTGTGGTGGCCTATGCAGGTCTAAACTAAATTGTTCGGTTTTAACTTAGGGACCGAACATGCCTGCAATAAGATAGGATAAATTTATAGGATCTCATCCATTGATTGAATCATTTTGGGACTCTATGTCGAATTCAATTAAATTGCTTGAATTGTATCCTGTTTTGATTCCTCTGTGCGTTCTCATTGTTTCCTTTTGATGTAGAGTAATGGATCGCAGAAGTAGTGATGAGACCCCCTTGGGTACACCGCCTGAAGTGGTGGTTACCTGTGAAGCTGAAACGATGCCAGATACCAGAGGACAATCCTCTCAGAATAATCAAACTGGCCAGCCAAGTTCCAGGTTCAGGCGTGATGACATCCCGCCTCCTCCCCAGTTCCCTCCTACGATGCCTGTCTTTCCCCCAGGGCAGGCAATGGACGGCCAGCAAATATTCCAGATGTTCTACGCAATGATGCAGGCCCAACAGCAGACCCAACAGGAGGCCCAACGTCGTGAGGCCGAGAACCTAAGGAACAGCCTCGTCGCAGCATTGGAGCATGCAAATCCATCAGATAGGCGGCCAGCGATGGGATCTATCACAGATTTCCGTCAACTCAAGCCCCGTACCTTCTCGGGCAAGGAAGGACCAACTGAAGTTCATGAATGGCTTACGAACACGCAGCATCAGTTGGAGGCCGCTGAACTACCAAGGGACAAATGGATAACTGCCGTCAGGATGCAACTGACGGACAACGCGCACCATTGGTGGCTGTCCGAAGAAAGAAGGCTCAGACATGATCAGGTCACCTGGGAGGAGTTCTCCAGACTCTTCCAGGAAAAGTACATCCCTGCTGTTGCTTGGTCAGAACTCCGAGACAGATTCAACCGCCTGATCCAGGGCAACATGACGGTGGAGGAATATAACGCCAAATTCATTCGCCTGAGCCGCTTCGCCCCTTCTCTAATTCCTACCGAAGAAGAGAAGGCGGAGAAGTTCTTTGATGGACTCAGGTTCGAGCTTCAGAAGTTAATCGGATCGGTCGCGCCCACATCTTACTCCGACGTCCTAGCTGCAGCACGTCGGATGGAGCGCGTTACTCGGAGGGAATCAAGCCTGAAACGTCCATTCTCTTCAGCACCGTCCAAGTCATCACCAGGGGAATTTGCTAAACGGCCCCAGAAGAGCCCGCTTCCAAGAGCAGCAACTAAGAACCTGCCTACTTGCCATTACTGCGGCAAAGTAGGACATATTGAAAGAGAATGTAGACGCAAACTGGGACTCTGCCTGGTTTGCGGATCCGGACAACACTTCTCAAAGGACTGCTCGGAACGTCGAGAGGGAGTTCCGAATCGACCAGCACTACCTGCAGCTCTTCCAGCTGGGGGAGCAACACAGACAGGGCCTGGAGGAGCCAGGCCACCTCTACCACCTCAGGCAGCAATGTTCCAGCAGGCTCGTCAGCAAAGGGGTCCCGCTCAGGGACGAGGTCAGGCATATGCACTAGCAGTCACTGAGGAAGCTACTGCAGGCGAAGTGATAGCAGGTACCATATTAGTAGCTTCAATTTCTGTTGTAGCATTATTTGATTCTGGAGCCTCGCATTTATTTATTGCTGCTAGCTTCGTAGCCACACATAGAGTAGCTACCGCACCTCTCTCGAAGATGAAGAGAATTCTAACGGGAGGTAGAATTATCCCGGTTAGTGATATCTGTAGATCATGTTCGGTAGTAGTCTGTGGCCGAGAGATGCGAGCCCAATTCCTGATCTTTCTATACCTGATTACGATGTTGTACTTGGTATGGACTGGTTAAGTCAGTACCATGCGACACTGGATTGCCGGCTTGGAAAAGTGATATTTAAACCCCCTAGCCATCCTGAGTTTGAATTTCTTCGAGGAGCTGTAGAACAAGGTGTCCAGCCAACTCTTAGGGTATTAACTGTATAAGAGAATTCAGGTTACCCAAGAGTCATAACGGAATTTGTGGATGTATTTCCCGATGACCTTCCAGGTTTACCACCTGATCGGGAGATAGAATTCACAATAGACCTAACTCCAGGAGCCGAACCTATCACTTCATCGGTATATCGGCTAGCACCTAAGGAGTTAGTGGAATTGAAAGCACAAGTTGACGACCTTCTGGAGAAAGGATTTATCCGGCCCAGTGTTTCACCTTGGGGAGCGCCCATACTTTTTGTACCCAAGAAGGACGGAACTGTGCGGTTGTGCATTAATTACAGAGCCCTTAATGCTGTAACTGTTAAGAACCGGTACCCCTTACCACGCATTGATGACTTGTTTGACCAATTGAGTGGTGCTAGGGTATTCTCAAAGATTGACCTTAGATCCGGTTATCACCAGATTAGGGTGAAGAAGGAAGATATCCCAAAGACGGCCTTCAGGACTAAGTATGGACATTATGAGTTCATAGTAATGCCGTTTGGTTTAACCAACGCACCCGCCGTATTTACGAGTTTGATGAACGGACTCTTCCATCAGTACTTGGATAAGTTCGTGGTGGTATTCATTGATGATATTCTAGTCTACTCCAAAGACCACGAAGAGCACGAGGAACACCTCAGAATTGTGCTAGAAACTTTGAGAAGGGAGAAGCTGTATGCCAAACTCAGCAAATATGAGTTCTGTATGGACAAGGTGCCATTCTTAGGACATATTATCTCGGGTGAAGGACTTTCTGTGGACCCAGAGAAGGTCACTGCTATAGAAACCTGGCCTACCCCTACCTCTGTTGCAGAAGTGAGAAGTTTTCTTGGACTTGCTGGGTATTACCGGCGGTTCGTAGAAAATTTTTTAAGGATCGCAGAGCCGATGACTAAGCTGACACGGAAGGATCAGGAGTTCATATAGACGGAAGAATGCCAGAATGCCTTTGAAGAATTAAAAAGGCGTCTAACAACAGCACCAGTCTTGACTCTTCCCTCAGGGTCAGGAGGTTTTGTTGTTTATAGTGATGCGTCCGGTAGTGGACTAGGTTGTGTCTTGATGCAACATGGCAAGGTTATCGCTTATGCATCGAGGTAGCTGAAGGTCCACGAGAAGAACTACCCAACGCACGACCTGGAGCTAGCTGCAGTGATTTTTGCATTGAAGATCTGGAGGCATTATCTGTATGGAGAGAAGGTTGAAATATTCACTGATCATAAGAGCTTGAAGTATGTTTATACTCAAAAGGAGCTCAACATGAGGCAAAGGCGTTGGCTTGAGTTGATGGTGGACTTTGACATAGATCTGCAGTACCACCCGGGGAAAACAAATGTTGTAGCCGACGCCCTCAGCAGAAAACCCTCGGCTTATTTCTTAACGGAGCAGCCTCAGCTATTACAAGACTTGCAAGATCTTCAGATAGAGGTTGTTCTACCTGGACAAAATGGTTTGCTGGCTAACCTCGAAGTTAAGTCATCGCTGGTGGAGAGAATCAAAGAAGCTTTGCCTAATGATGCCAGGTTCCGAAGGCTGAAAGAGAGAACAGAAGCAGGCCTGCAGACGGGACTTCGCATCCACGAGGATGGGACATTAAGGTGCGAAAATCGCCTATATGTTCCAAATAGAGAATTAAGGCAGGAGTTGATGACTGAAGCCCATAGCTCCATATACTCGGTTCATCCAGGAGGAACCAAGATGTACCGGGACTTAAGACAATATTACTGGTGGCATGGAATGAAAAGGGAGATTGCCCGATTTGTGGCAAAATGCTTAGTCTGCCAGCAGGTAAAGGCCGAGCACCAAATGACTGCAGGTATGTTGCAACCACTTCCCATACCTGAATGGAAGTGGGAGCATATTACCATGGACTTCGTCACTGGATTTCCAAGAAGCCCTAGTGGGATGATGCGGTATGGGTTATCGTGGATCGGCTCACTAAGTCGGCTCACTTCTTGCCATTCAGAGTCGGACAATCCACGGAAGTACTAGCCGACATGTATATGCGACAGATCATAAAATTACATGGAGTGCCGGTTAGTATTGTATCAGATCGAGACTCGAGATTTACATCTCACTTCTGGCGAAGCATGCAAGAGAGTCTCGGTACCAGGCTCAAATTCAGTACTGCCTATCATCCCCAGACAGACGGACAATCAGAGCGCACAATTCAGATCTTGGAAGATATGCTGCGATCATGTATACTGGACTTTGGAGGATCTTGGAAAGATCATTTGCACTTTGTGGAGTTCTCCTACAACAACAGCTATCAGGCAAGCATTCAGATGGCACCTTTCGAGGCGTTGTACGGAAGGAAGTGCAGATCGCCAGTATGCTGGAGCGACGTTGGCGAACGTCAATTACTGGGTCCAGAGTTGGTAACGGAGACAGTGGAGAAAGTAAAGCAGATTCAGAACCATCTTTGTGCAGCCCAGGATAGACAGAAGCATTGGGCCGATGCGCACAGACGACCCATGGAGTTCAAGGAAGGAGAGCATGTATTTTTGAGGATCTCGCCCACTCGAGGTACCATCAGATTTGGCAGCAGAAGCAAGTTAAGCCCAAGGTATATTGGGCCATTTGATATCTTGGAGCGCATTGGTGAGGTGGCTTATCGTCTTGCATTACCTCCATCCTTAGAGGGAGTGCATGATGTATTCCACGTCTCACAGCTGAGGCGATACGTAATGGACCCAAGTCATATAGTTGATCATTCTAAGATTTTAGTGGGCCCTAGCCTGAGATACGAGGAGCAGCCAGTGGGTATACTCGACACCAGTGAAAAGACACTGTCAGGGCAGACAATCAGACTGGTTCGGGTAGCTTGGAAACAGCACTCTCCTGGCGAATCGACCTGGGAACAAGAGGATGTTATGCGCCAGCGTTATCCACACTTATTTGCAGATGCAGGTAAAACCTAAGCATTTTTTAATTCTGTAAATTCGTGCCTTTGTAGTTTACCCTTCGATTGCGAGGACGCAATCCTCTTAAGGGGGGTAGATTGTAAACACCCTAAAATTTTTATATTTTTAAAATCAATCTTTTGGGGATTTTTCTGCAATTTTCAGGAATTTACATAAGTGATGTGGTGATTGTATGATTTTTAATTGCTAATAACTAATATTAAAATATAATGAAAATATAATTTTATGGTGTAAAATAGAAAACTGGACTTAGGGTAATTTTTCTGGATTTTATTGGACCTCAGACCTATTCTTAATGCCTAAAAACTATTTAAGGTAATTAATTAATTATTTTATTATTATTATTATTATTATTATTGTTTTTGTTTTTATTTATTATTGTTTTGGGCCCGGCCCGGCCCAGTGGGCCGAGCCCAGCAGCCCAGCCCAGCCACCCTAGCGGGTCGGGCGGGTCCGCCCAACCCGGAACCCGCGCCCGACCCGGTCCCCTTCTCTTCCCCCCCCCCACGATCACCGGTGACCGATTCCTCCGTGCCGCCGCCCTGGTTTCGTGCCGCCTCCGCCGGAGCTAGCCACGTCGACCTCAGTCCCGCCTCGCCCGGCCACATCCGCTCCGGCACCCCCTATAAAACCCCCACTCTTCTTCTCCTCCGCCCTCACTCCCACCTCCCCTAGCCAAACCCCCTGCCGGAACCCTAGCAGCCGGATTCCCCTCGCCGACCGCCGACCTCCTTCCCGTCGACCAGCGTCCCGTCTCCAGCGCCTCCCCCTCTCCAGAACCCTCCAGCACCTCCTCCTCCTCCTCCTCCCTCTTCCCCCTCGCAACCGGACTCCACCGCCCTCACCCGAGCCCCGCAGCCACCGACGTCCCCCCCGGCCACCGCGGTTCAACGGCCCTGGAGCCCTAGGCCGGACTCGCTGCCGGACACGCGGACACGGCTGATACAGCGTCCAGGACACGGGACGTGTATCGGACACGAAAAACCCTAGTTTCGAAGGGCCTCGTTCAGGTACTCGTATCTTGCACCCTGTACCTCCGATTTCGATTCTGTAAATTGCGTTGCGAAGCCTGTATGACCCTCTCGGTGCCCGGACAAACCGCTCGGGGCATCGCGTCCTGTGGTGATCGCACACCGCGATCCAAAAACAGGAAAAACCAGACCCTATTTCACCCCGGAACTGAGTACGCCCCGCCAAACGGGACGACTTGGTCGCGTACGGTCTTCACAGATACGTGCGCGCCGTCGATACGGACGTGTGAGATTTTACAGAAGTGGATTCGGGTGTGCGTGCACACCGAAATCAACGCGTATCCGCGGACATCGCCCCGTATCCGACTTTTCTACAATTTACCCTAACTTCGTTCACACACGTCGGATCGAGACGAAACTTGTGCCATCGGACTCGTAGCGATACGCTGGTCCTGTGGGTCAAGTTTGGTTTGATTCTGAGAACGTTGACGAAATCGCGTGTCGTGGGCCCCATAGGCCCCGCTCGACGGGCGATTTCGGATCGGCTCATCGAAATTCAAATCTGAAAGTTCCGTTAGGTTCATATCAGCATTCCTGACCTGTTGACACTAAGTTGGTAAATTTTGAGACCGTTGACCCTGACACGTTTTTCGGTGCAAAGCGGGCCCACCGGTGGACCCCGTTTTGGCCCGAAATTACCTTTTTGCCCTTGTCTCCAAATTGGACCCAAGGACAGGCGTTCCTAGCTATTTGACACCTTCTGAGCGTGATGGTACTGTTTATTTCAGCTTTCGGAGACATCTCTAGAAATTTCCGAGAACAGGACCTTAGTGGAATCCAAACATCAGGCAAGTGCACCTTGCCAACTTGCAGTCTTTATTTTCATATTTCCTGTGATAATATTTTGCTGGATCTCTTGTGTAAATTTATATAAATTTGTTTAAACTGCTTAACCTAGGAAACGTATGACGTACCTAGTGTCCGATCATAGTCGGGTGCCAACACCGTACGCGGTGTTGGGTTCGTCATTTAGAGATGGATTTACGATACCCTTTACTCTTGTACTTGACCTATCAAGTACCCTACAACCCAGGACACTTGACACTATACATGGACATAATCTTTCTGAGATATTCATGGTGATTCTGTATAGGATGCAGGACTTGACAGAGATATTTATTTATAGACAGTATGACTTGTTGCATTAGTTATAATTCCGCTGACATGGACATGAGACGTTATGGTCATGGTTTGCGTGATTACATTGGGTGGGGAGAGACACACAGGCTACAGGCTGTTCTATATATATATCTACTATTATTGTGAGGTTCTAGACTCTCCAGCAGAGCTAGGCCCTTTACGTGTTATTACTGCTACCGGCTCCCCGACACAGAGCTTGTAGCGGTCTCAGCCTGAGTACTAGTGTTGCTCTCATTTGCATATCACATAGATGGTTACATAGTTTACCCTGCTGTTTTATTTATTTATTTGCACTGTATTTATTTGGCTTGTTTTATTTTGTGCCTTGCTATGTCCACTGAGGACCTGGAATGGATGATGTCCCCAGGTTTAGTTGAGGAGCAGTATCCCGAGGCGTACGGGACCGGAGCTGAAGCTATTGCTGGAGCAGAACTGAACCCTGAAGACGAGGTGACTGCCGAAGACTTCTCCTGAGTACCTGTTCCCGTACTCAGTATTTATTTTATGTTTATCTCTTTTGTTCCTGGCCTATTGAGCCAGTGTATTCAGACATAAGCCGGATTGTTTCTCCGACTGACTTGTTGTTGCTATTTATTTCCATTTCATTATGCAGTTTATTTCTTTATCTTTATGGATGAGATTAGTGTGACTTGTTGTAGTAGACCTTCTTTACAGCTTAAGTACGCCCTGATGGTTCCATTAAATTGGGTTATCCATCGGTGCGTGCTGCTGGCCATTGCCACGCATCTCCAGTCCCTCGGTATTTTAAGACTGGGGCGTGACAGCTTGCGCCGCCTGACATTATATACTGCAAGAGGCATACAGCGCCGCCAAACGCCAAAAGCAGGCCCTGTCCCCTCCACGTCAGCCTCTCCATAGGCCGTATGGCAACCGGCTGCATGGTCACCGAGCCTCATACGCACCGAGTCGCATGCGCACCTGGCCGAAGCATGCGTCCGAGCAAGCAACCGTGCATGTAACTCGCGCATAAAAGGAGCACACGAGCACCATGCGACGATGTTGTTGTGCTAAGTGCAAAGTACGCCAACAAAGTGCCACTTTGCGTCCTTGAGCACGAGCCCGATCCCGAGTCCTAGTCCGAGTCTTAAGGAAAACTTTCTAAAGGTGGTGACAAAACAAATTTTTTTATAATGGAGTTCACACTTAAACCCTCTAGAAAAAGTCAACCCACATGGGCCTCTACCCCATGTGCATATACCAATACTAAGCATAGCTATATATTGAGATATACACATTGGTAGTTTTTTAATATGGGACTAAAACTCACAAAGTCAAGTCGAAAACAGCAACAATCCCCCACATATATCATAATATATGGTTGAGTGTTTCTCACAGTGACTGCCATCATGCATTAGGATAGATGTCGCTGACGACTTGAATCTTTCCGCATGGGTCAAACAATAGTACGATACAAGAATGGACTAAGCCTTGAATTCTGCACCATAGCTGTTATTCTTCCTACTCACACAATGACCTCAGATGTGCCATCCGGTCGCACATTTAAGGCCCTGTGCTGACATGGTCTCATTGTATGTATCTTGGGTCTCTACAAGATTTCCCTTAAGAGACGGCATATATCTCTATCTATACACTTAGGTGAGTTCTTTCACTATAGAGAATTTATTATCCTAGCATGAAGTATTGTGCTTCTATGCGGCGCATGACATAGCCGACCAAGGCCGAGGATCCCCCTCTTGTGGTGTCATACCACTGTAGCATGAGGACACGGGCCTCTTAGTAGTGTCGTTACTACACACAACGTGGATCCTTATGTACCGAGGACTACCCACTGTACCTGATATTCTCATGGTCAATGGTCCTCCTTTGAACCAATAGCTAGATGCCTGGTAGATTTCTCTTTGAACCAATAATATAAAACTAAATGGTAGGATTATAGAGACACAACCTCTTATTCTTCATGCTTAATAAAATAGATCATTTCGTGCTAGCGATATTATAGATCAACAGGCGTGATTTGGAGAATACAAGTTGGGACATAGTTGAACACTAAGATAGAACATTGAAACAAAGTATATCGATGCATGGATAAAGAGCACAAGTATGAAACGAGAATCATAAGAATGCTTCATCAGTGAAGCAGGCAATTGTAGTTCAGACTACGAAAGTGTAATCGAAAGGGGAATAGTTCCACGAAATTATCGATCAGGGATACAACACCATGGAACACTTTATCGAGAAGCGGCACGGTGACTCAGTACCTCAGGACCTACGGGTCTTTAAGTGTAATAAGATATCAGAAAGAGCATGAACCACAGAATAAAGAGTGACTATGGGTCACCACGGAACAAGAGTCAGAGGACGAAGAGACGCTATAGTATAGTGGGGCGAGTCAATTCGTAGCTCACTTTACTTATATTTTAATAGTAGGACGATTAGACACATACCTCGCCATACTTTCATTATCGAAACTATCGAATGGGGCATGTTGCCTTGAGACAACATGAGAACGATTTACTACGTCGAGTAAATATATTGCATGCATGGTAAATGGTCATAGGCTGCCCGTGCACGGGTTTTAGTATTCCTCGAACGAGATGAACCAGACCCGGAGCACCCAGGGGCGGTCAAAATCGTATCAGCCTTGAGGAATTTGAGAGTGCTCTCCTAGCACGGTATAATGAAGCGTTCATGCGGGTTGCTCCCGGGCTCTGAAATGGCTATCGCATATCAAGAAACGTGCTTCGGCACTGGGTATGGCGGGACTTCCAACGGACTTGCTACCCAGGTATGGAACAATCTCACATACTCATGTAACATGCTTCGGCATGGGACATATGGGGACCTTAGGTTAACTCGGACTGAGAGGATGTGCCCCAATGTCTTGGCATTGCTGGACTTTCAGCTGGACTCAAATCCAAGCTGATAGGGCATGTCGTTTAATGTAAGAGTTGTACAATATGATGCTCGTGTCGTCAGTGACCTGCATATAGATAAGAGAAGGTGGGCTATCAAACGTTAGATCCAGGAGGATGAATGTCATCTTACGTCGAGCAAGAGTGTGCACATCAACTATATATATTCATAGTCGCTACTGAGCGAGGCGATATAACATGTTTCATATGTTTCATAAGTGATACAAGTATTGCTTGCTTAGTTAACGATGTAAATCGAATATAACATGCTTAGAGATCGAGACGACCGATTATAACAAATTTACTTAGCGATGTGTAACGCCCCGCAACCGCTCGGAGCGTTACACTGAGTCGGACTGAATAAATCAAATGCTGGTTACATTTGAATTGTTGGATTTCGGGAAGAAGGATTAATCGGGTTGGTTTCAATGTGCAGATGGCTAGCGGGTTCGATGGAAATCAGGTGTTCGTGCAGAACAGTACTGAATAGCTGGATGGAAGCGATAATGTCGTCTTCCTTAATCCGATCGGTCGGATGATTTGGAGAGCACGGCCTGCTCGCACGGTCATACCAGTTGAGTAGATCGCGCTTGCATCGGACCACGGGTTCAAGGGATTGGCCGTATCGGCAGGACATGATGCCTAATGGGATCAAATATTGTGAGTGGGCTCTTTCCCTTCTCCTCTACTCCTTCATGCCTAATAATATGGAAAACACGTAAAGGCTTGAACACTTGGGCTGAAACATTCGGAAATACTACACTGAGGCGTGCATAGAGTGTACGTCGTTGGCTTTGATAGGATTGTGGCTTGAAATGATTTACGCGTTGGATAGTTGGAGCGATAACTAGATTATGCATTTGAGGCAGTCGGTTGGATAATTGAGATTATGCTTGGACGGTTGGAATTATACAAGTTGGAATGATACAATGAGGCAATCGGGAATATTGGGAATTCGGGCGAGCGAGCTTGCATCCGTGCACGAGTATCACTGGGTCGCTTTGCCTTGCAAAGCAAGCAGTTGTGGTTCGAAACCGAACAACTGCATAGGCAAGGGTATTATGCCACTATTGGGGCATTGTGACACGGGATTATTCGGAGTGTGGGGTGTTGCACCCAATGTGAAACACTGTGTTGGGAAGCGACAATATAAAAAGTAGGCATAACTTGGGCACAACTTGAGAGATTGTGCATATGGGTATTTTGGTGCCTTGGGATGTATATATTGAGGTCGAGATTTGGACTACTTGGTTGGATATGTTGGAAGAATGGTTATGGATGCTTCGGTTGGATATCGGTTGAACGAGTCTAGGATCGCTTGGTGGGGCGAGAATGTTCGATCCTCTCGTCATACCTACTTTCTGCATGTCACGGACAACCTGTGTACACAGGGTTTGACATTTTCTCGAAACGGCTTCCCGGGGCACTGGGACCGTATCGATCCGGAGGGAAATATTGATTCGTGCTAGTCACGATGCATTGCGGGACCTCCAGCGGGGCTTGCTACCCGGGCTGATAGGGCGCACCGTTAATGCTTGGATTTTGTCCTTTATGGCTTTGCCAGTGACTTCATATAAATAAGAGTTGGCTTGCTTTTCTTTTGTTGGTTTGGCTTTCGTGTAGGCGCGGCCACCTTGCCTCGGCAAGAGTGTGCACTCGATATTGGGTTATAAACTTTGGTTGAGGATGGATATTGAGGCGAGACTGTTGGTGTCACGCCCCAGTCCCAAAATACCGAGGGACTGGACACGTGGCAATGGCCAGCAGCACGCACCGATGGACAATCCAATTTAATAGAACCATCAGGGCGCACTTAAGCTGTAAAATAAGGTCTACGACAACATGCCACAACTAATCTCATCCATAAAAGATAAATATAATCAACTGCATAATGAAATAGAAATAAGTAGCAACAAGTCTCAACAAGTATGTCGGAGAAATAATCCGACATAAGTCTGAATACACTGGCTCAATAGGCCAGGAACAAAAGAGTCAAACATAAAGTAAATACTGAGTACAAAATCAGGTGCTCAGGAAAAGTCTTTAGCAGTCACCTCGTGCTCAGGGATTGGTTCTGCTCCAGTATCAAGTCTAGTAATAGCTTCAACTCCTGTCCCGTATATCTCGGGGTACTGCTCCTCAGCTAAACCTGGGGACATAATCCATTCCAGGTCCTCAGGGGACATAGCAAGGTACAGAAAATACAAGCCAAATAAATAAGCAGTGCAGCAATAAGTAAATAATTGGGTAAACTATGTAACCAGCTAAGTGATATACAATATGAGAGCAGCACTAGAACTCAGGCTGAGACCGCTACAAGCTCTGTGTCGGGGAGCCGGTAGCAGTAATAACACGTAAAGGGTCTAGCTCTGCTGGAGAGTCTACGACCTCACAATAGTAGTAGATATATATATGAAACAGCCTGTAGCTTGTGTGTCTCTCCCCACCCAATATAATCACGCATATCATGACCATAACGTCTCATGTCCATGTCAGCGGAATTATAGCTAATGCAACAAGTCATATTGTCTATAAATAAAATATCTCTGTCAAGTCCTGTATCCTATACAGAATCACCACGAATATCTCGGGAAGATCCTGTCTCATGAATAGTGTCAAATGTCCTGGGTTATGATGTACTTGATAAGACAAGTACGAGAATACATAGGGTCTCGATATCCATGTCTATGTGACGTTACACAACTCCGCGTACGGGGTTGGCACCCGACTAGTAATCGGACGCTAAGTAAAATTACTCGGTCCTGGGTTGAACAGTTAAATCAAGTTTTATGTATGTTTACATAAGTATTCCAGCAAGTACTATAACAGAAATCATTGCAAGTTGGCACGGTATAATTGTCCACTGATGTATAAATAAGTTAAGAAAATAAGTAGCAAGCTGCAGGGTTTGGCAAGGTACACTTGCCTGATGTTTGATTTCCAACTACTGTTCTGTTACTCGGGAAATTTCCAAAAATATCTCCGAATGCTGAAACAAATATTACCATCATGCTCAAAAGATAACAATCAGCTAGAAACGCCTGTCCTTGAGTCCAATTAGGACACAGGGGCAAAAATGACCATTTCGGGTCAAAACGGGGTCCGCATGTGGGCCCGCTTTGCACCGAAAAATGTGTCAGGGACAAAGGTCTTCAAATTTGTTCAATTTAGTGTCAACAAGTCAGGAACGCTGATACGAACTCAACGGAACTTTCAGAATTGGATTCCGATGAGCCGACCACAAAATCGCCCGTCGAGTGGGGCCTGTGGGGCCCACGACACGCGATTTTGTCAACGTTCTCGGAATCGAACCAAACTTGGGTCACAGGACCAGCGTATTGCTACGAGTCCGATGGCGTAAGTTTCGTTTCGATCCGACGTGTGTACACAAAGTTATGACGCATTCCAGAAAGGACGGATACGGGACGGTGTCCGCGGATACGCGTTGATTCCGGTGTGCACGCACATCCAAATCAACTTCTGTAAAATCTCACACGTCCGTATCGACGACGCGCACGTATCTGTGAAGACCGCACGCGACCAAGTCGTTCCGTTTGGCGGGGCGGACTCGATTCCGGGATGAAACAGGGTGTTAGTTTTCCTATTTTTGGATCGCGGTTCGCGATCACCACAGGACGCGATGCCCCGAGCGGTTTGTACGGGCACCGAGAGGGTCACATAGGGTTCGCGATGCAACAGACGAAATTGAAAACGGGACAGCGAGGAGAGAGAAACAGGTACCTGAACAGGGCTCGAGAAACTGAAATTTCTCGTGTCCGACACGTGTCGAGCTAGGGCACGGGTTAAGGACTGTGGCCGGAGGACGACGACTCGGCCGGAGCTGAGGCGTAGGGAGGCCGGGGACAGCGTCGCCGGGGGCTCGGGGCGCTGGCGGTGCCGACAGCGGGTCGCCGGAGGCGGAGGCGAGCGGCCGGAGTCGGGGCTCGGGCTGCTGTGGAGAAGAAGGAGGAGGAAGAAGGGGAGCTGGTGGTCGTCGATGGCGGGGCAGCTGCGGGAGGAGGTCGGCGCGGGCTCTGAGGAGGGCGGCGGGTCTCGGGTGGCTCTAGGCGGAGGTCACCGGAGTTAGGATTAGGGTTCAGATGGGGAGATGAGGGAGGAGGAAGGGGAGAGGTATTTATAGGGGGACGGCTGCGGGGGTGGCGCCGGGACGTGGTGGAGAAGGCGGAGCCGCGGGGGGTCGTGGGGTGAGCGGGGCGCGGGCGGGCGACGTGGGGGAGATGGGGTGGTCGGGCCGGGTTCGCGGGCGGGTGCGGGTGGACCCGACCCGACCCGATAGCCCACGGGTGGGCTGGGCCCGATTGGGGTGGGCCGGTGGGCTTGGCCGGTCTAGGGTTTAGGTTATTAAAAATAAATAAATAAATAATAATAAACAATAGTTTTTAGGTGATTAAAAATAGGTTCGGGGTCCAATAAAATCCCAGAAAATTACCCTAAGTCCAGTTTTTCATTTTAAAATATAAAATCTTATTTTCATCATATTTTAATATTAATTATTAGCAATTAAAAATCATTTAATGACCAAACACCTTGTTTTAATTCTTAAAAAGTACCAAAAATCCCGAAAATTGTTTTTAACATATTTTAAAATTTTAGGGTGATTACAGTTGGTTCGATATGTTATCGTGCAAGCAATGGCATTGAGTTAGACGGGTCGGATATATATATAACTGCTTGTCGTTTGGTTTGAGTTGAATGCTTGCATGCTTAAACTGCTTTACAGCTTTCCTTAACATGTCATCCATATGCCATGAAACGAATCTAGGATTCAACTAGAAAGATCACCATTTAACCGTGTGCATTCACTATTTTATTTAGTGTCGGCTTAGACGAGTGGGTTACCCTGCTCACCAGTATGGTTGTGTACTGACCCACGTTTGTGGGCAATATTTCAGGTACACAGGCGTAGTGGCGCTGCTTGGATATACGGGGCAAGATGTATGAACTGTAAGTACCTTTGTGGGCTAGAGAAAAGAGCAAGAGCATTTCATCGTCTTCGTGGCATCGCCTTTGTGGCATTGCCTCGGGGCATTTTATTTGGACCCTATCGTGAGCTTCGCTGCGTATTACTCTGTTTGTGTGCTTGGTACACTAAACGGCTTCCGCTGTAACTTGGTTATTTCGATGATAACTTTGGTGTTTGAAAACATCGCCTTGTACGAGCGCAATACGGCATCACGTCCCGATGTGAACGATTGTCCTGCGGAAAAGCTGCAACGTGGTGATTCACGTTCAGTAGGGACTATCGAGCTTGCGGGAGATTGGGGCGTGACACGATGCGTTTGAGAATAACATGCTTGTCTGCTTAAATGAATTCAATGCCTATATGCGAATATGATTTTATAACTTCAAAGTTTACATGCGAGTATGATTTACTGCTTTCGAGGCGTGCCACAAGATGAACTAAAATTCATTTAAGTTCAAATAGAAAGATCACTAAAATATGTATGCTTGTCATGTTTACTTGTGTTGGTTTAAGCAAGTGGATTATCTTGCTCATCAGTACAAGTTGCGTACTGACCCACGTTTGTGTTCAGCCTCCTTCAGGTTCGCAAGTGCGAGGCTTAGCTCGGATATACCAAAATGTAATGTATGGAACGGTAGAAATCCTTTGTGAGCAAGAAAGATCAATGATTGTTCTAAATCAACTTCACATATTCAATGGGGCTATTCAAGCCTTTGTAACTGCTGCAATTATCAATAAAGAGCTTTATTTCGCATACTCTGAGTATTTCATATTGACTCTATAAATCTTTCACTGTGACTCAGAGTCTTCTTTGAAAACCATATTGTTTTTTCTTTTCTTATGCATTGCGCAACCTAGGCACACACGATATCATGCCCGGGGTACGATTATTGACTTTACGGAGTCGGGACGTGACGCTCAAAATTATATTACACCAATTTTCGGATGGGTTTGAGTCGACCAAAATCAGTGTCTCAAAAATTAATAAGCAGGCTTTTCATAAACGGTTAGTTCAAAAATACCCCAAAATCGATGAAAATGTTGTTACCAACCAGACCCTAAGGGTCTGCTTGGATGGAGGAAAAAAATACATCGAGTTAAGTGGGGTTAAGTGATTGAGAGTGGAGTCAATACATGTAACCTTACTAGGATTGGAGAGAGTTAAGTGAGGCGTGTTTAATAATTCTTGCTTAAATGGAAGGTTTTGGGTGGGAGGAGATTAATAAAAATATAATAGTTACTAGAATACCCTTATTACATATGGAATAAAATTTGATTAGATTTTTAATTGAAACTTCAAAATATCTTCATAAAAAATAATAGCTACAAATGTGATACCTATATAAATAACTATAATCCAAATACAATAAAATTAATTAGAATGAGAATAATAGGTTTATACCATTTAGAAGTAAAAGCCAAGTTCATATCATCACAACCATTTAAAATCAAACACAATAAAAAAATATACATCCCAAAAATAACAATACAACCACCAAAATCTTCCAAAACTTTGAAGGTTTAGAAGTAAGCCAAGTTTATATGCATCATGGATAATTTTTCTTATCAACGATGAGTGATGAAGTATGAGAAAGTGAGAAGAGATATGACGTACTTGGATAAAGTCAGGAAACTACGGAGCAACAGTTTGGAAAAACAAGAAAAAAAATTATTATTATATTTTATAGAGCAAATAAAGAGTATTTGTGTCTTTTTTTTAAAAAATTTTATTTCTTTTCGTTAACCCTCCAATTGGAGGATTAAAAAATGGACGAAAAAAAGCATAAACAAATCCCCACTATGACTCTCCCTGCCAAATATTCCATCTCAAATCAAGCATAATTTTTGTTCTCGCTTACTTCACTATTTCTCGCTTAACTCTCAATCCATGCAAACCCTAAATCCAAGGGAGATGAAGTCTGGCTCAATTATAACAAATGTAGCAAAAAAATTTCTCTCCTTTCTATATGGGCTTTTGAATTGATCTTTTAATTCAAAGATTCTAGCACTCTTGGGGTCATGCCAATTTGGAGCAAAGGCTTCGCATGAAAGCTTTACAACCTACTTATAGGTCTAGTAACATATTGCCTAGTTTGGGGCCTTTAGAGTTTGGGCACCCTCCTATTCTTTAACTGCACCTATAAGTTAGTGTCGGAATCAAATATAAAATTGATACCACGTTACCATAGATTCATGTATTTGGTACTAACAATACCGCATTAAATTCTAATATGAAGTTGTATTGACGGCGAGACAGAAACCATGTAGCCATTCAGAAATATCGTGTTTGTTAATCTGTGCATCCTTTTGAGGATAAAAAATGGCGATGATGATTTGATTGGGGATTTTCTCCTTCCGATGATGAATACTAAGTTTAACGTGTATAGATCTGATCCGAGTGGAACTGGACTTTTTGTATGGGCTAGACGCGACCTCATTCTACATCATCCATGAAAGCCGGATCAGACCAGCAACTGGAGCGAAAAAACTAATGACCCAATGGCTCATACAACATAATAGCCTAAATACGTTAACCTTGGCTAAGTAAACTTCACAGAAGAACCAGCCAACAGAATAGCCAAAAATACGTTTAACCTTGGTCAAGTAAACTTCATAGAAAGAACCAGCCAACCGAATAGGCAAATGAGCTTCAAGACATTTCCAATAAAAATAAAAAAATCCAATAGAGAAAAAGAGATCAATAGGATACAAGTCTTTTGTCATAGCTACTTACTTTGGATAAACATGCTCGTTGATCAAATAGAGAAAAAGAGATCAATTTAATTAAATAATATAACCTAGGAATATGTAATGGCTGCACCAAATATTGTAAAACGAGATTATCATGAAGTGACCTAGAATTCGTAATCAGGACTGGTCCTGGTCCAGACAGCCAGAACGACCGTTCAAGACCCACGGACCATAAAAACAAAA
The DNA here is from genome assembly GCA_036927795.1 of Iris macrosiphon. NCBI lineage: Eukaryota > Viridiplantae > Streptophyta > Magnoliopsida > Asparagales > Iridaceae > Iris > Iris macrosiphon. The sequence continues at coordinate 155,157,656 of JAYESA010000014.1, forward strand.
AAAAATTCAATTTAAACATAAATATTTAATAATCTTGTATCTAAAATAAAACTAGTATATATCATGATCCTCTCTTATTACATAAAAATTATGGTGTAGTGGTTATTATGTTCACTACTAGAATAAGCGGTATTAGCGACGTAATTTAGCGACTCCTAGTAAAAACGTCGCTAAATTAGCGACTCTGTAAAATCGTCGCTAGACGTCGCTAAATGGCGACATTTAGCGACGTTTAGCGACTTTTTTTAAGATTTTAAAAGAATAGTCGCTCTAAGTTCAATTAAGGTCGCTAAACGTCGCTAATATATCTGATTTAGCGACGTTTAGCGTCGTAATTAGCGACGTATCTATCAAAAATATTTAGCAATGTATTTAGCGACGTCTTTGGCGTCACTGATGTTTATTTTAGCGACGTTTTTATTTGACGTCGCTAAACGTCGCTAAATTTTGGTTAATTAGGGCTCAATTTTCTTTTCTCCATCTGTCGAAAAATTCGAAACGTTTCGATTTTCCCCGCCCCCCCTCTCCGGCGACCGGGTCTCCGACCGTTGCGGCTACTCCGGCATCCCCCTCCTCCTCCTCGAGCTCTAGGTAATCTCTCTCTCTCTCTCTCTCTCTCTCTCTCTCTCTCTCTCTCTCTCCCTCTCTCATGTGACACTGACACAAGACACACTTGACAGACACGACACACGCACACAGACACGACACACGCACACAGACACTGACAGACACACACGACACACACACACAGACGCAGACACACACACACGACACACATACATGATACACACACAGACGCAGACGCAGACACACACGACACACACACACAGACGCAGATACACACACACAGACGCAGATTAGGGTTAGGGTTAGGGTTAGGTTTTTTGACCTGGGGTTAGGGTTAGGGTTAGGTTTAGGGTTTTTAGGTTTAGGGTGTCACATTAAAGTTTTCAATGACATTATTAATAGGATTTCAAATTACTTAGCTGGACTCTAGTCATTGTTCCTAAATGGCGTCGCTACAACTACCAAAATATTGGTATAAATCAATAACAACTTCAAAGGTTCCAATTTTTGTCTGTAGATGTTGAGGGGTTACACACAATACAAACTAGTTTTGATAGTAATACATTGTAGATGTTGAGGGGTATCCATATCGTATAACTCTTATACGAGGAAACCATTACAGCCGACAAATAACTCAGGTGAAACTAAAGAATATTGATCTTAACTAAGAACTCATACCAAGCATTTTTAATCTAATCATCATCATCATTCTTTTGCATGTAGGGCAATAGTCCAACATGGTTTTAATTCACTCTAAGATTGAGATTTTCTTTTTATTGTGATGTTCCAGTATGGTTTCTAATTATGCATCATCTTTATTTATTGTTATTCCTCGAGTGGTCGCTTATGAACTACAAATAAGGAGCCAATGTCTCGATGCACTTTGCATTTGCTCAAGTTCTCCGGAATAGCCAAGTCCAGCTATCTATCTAAATGTCAGTAACAATAAAAAGAGTTCCTTTAGTGTTGTACTTCGAATCAAGAAATCGGCTATTCAAATCGGGTGAAGAAATAGTAGTAGCAACCTTATTCACACATATGCAAAATCGTAGTTCATTAAATCGGTCCAATAGCTAATTCTTTGTATAGTGCACTTGGAATGAGAATAACTTGATTCCATTCAATTTCAATTTCAATTTCAATTACAATCATATAATTTAATATTGGATCATATTTTCAAACTAGTTCATTAAATCGGTCCAATAGCTAATTCTTTGTGAGTCATATAATTCTTCCGTTCCGGTCCAATAGCTAATTCTTTGCTAATTCTTTGTTTTCATCTATCTTACCAGATGGCACCCAAGAGAGCGACACCTCCTACTGTTAAGGAGGAAGTGATGCCTCCTACTGTTAAGGAGGAAGTGATGCCTCCTACTGTTAAGGAGGAAGAGATACCACCTGCGGGGAGTTCCAGTGACCCAGCACCTATCGCGGCTGTATCTCAGACGGGGAGTTCCGGTCACCCAGCACCCATAGCGGAGCTTGATAACATAAACGCTGTTTATGCGCAGTATTTGAGGGACTAGTATCTGCCCCATTTTGGAAATCCTCGAGATTGATACTATGATATTTCATATACCTATATATTATGAATTTTGTGTTACTGTGATACTTTGATACTTATATATTATGTATTTTGTGATGCTGTTTATGCCCATTTTGTGTGACTGTGATACTGTGATACTTTTATGACTGTGATACTTTTATTGTCTGTCTATAATATATGTGTGTATTAATTGTATGACTGTGATACTTTTATTCATATTAAATATTGTTAATCCGGTGTTGAGTATTCCACCGAAGGGGTCGGCGAACCCATAGAATTCAACGGAGGGTTGCTCCGGGTCTATTTTTAATTAGAAATTTATAAATTGCAGGAATAATAGTTTGGAACAATTCAGATTTTTTTTTTACTTTTTTTGTAAATTTAGCGACGTATTTAGCGACGTTTAGCAACGTCTAGCGACGTTTTTATAAGTCGCTAAACAAGTCGCTACTTAGCGACGTGTCATTAGCCGTCGCTAAAGACGTCGCTAAACGTCGCTAAATATGTCGCTGTACGTCGCAAATTGCTGACATGGCAGTACTACCAGGTCATTAAAGACGTCGCTGTTACGTCGCTATATAAGTCGCTAACTAGCGACTTTAACAAACGTCGCTATTTTGTGACGCGGCGTCGCTAAACGTCGCTACATTTAGCGACTCAATAAAGTCGCTAAAAAACGTCGGCATAGCGACGTTTAGCGACGTTTTTCCGTTCAGCGACTTGGTTTCTTCCGACTGCGTTAAAACGTCGCTAATTACGTCGCTAAACGTGTTTAGCGACGTTTTTTTTGTCATTTAGCGACGTTTTTTGGCGTCGCTAATTTGACTTTTTTTGGTAGTGGTTAGACTTTTATATTAGAGATCCTTAGTTCAATTCATGTTGGCAACATATTTTTTAATTTACTTTTATTATATATTTTAAAAAAATTGACATAATGTATGGGACTCATTTTAAAAATTTGTCTGGGATCCCATGAGCTCATGATCGACCATGTTCGTAATAATAATAATAATGTCTAGAGAGGGCAACGCTAGGGTTTACTATGAAACTAGGGAGCCGTCAGAAGAGGACACGCGACTGACCCTTGGTAATGGTCGGTGGACGACAATAGGTAGAAGGAACTCAAGGAAGCGACGGTTGAGCACAATCGGTAATCAAGCACCGGTAGGCAACGGAGTGAGACGAGATGCATCGACAAAGGAACGGGAACTAAGGCAAAATATTGCATCAGGCGGAGCATAGGAAGTAGACGGCACTGGGGACGCGGGCCTCAATGTGTGGTCAAATTCTCTGACAGCCATTCGGGTCATCGATTCGGGAGAGAAAGGATGGGTCGAGCCATGTCCCGAGAGCTCAAACGCAGTGGAAGTCTGGAGGAAGTGGAGGGCTTAGGTCGCCACATCCTGCTTCCCAGGTCAAAGGGGTCTAAAAAAGCTGCAGTCGGCATCCTAAACCGATATATATATATATATATATATATATATATATATATATATATATATAAAGCCAAAACTAGGCTTCACCGTGAAAAAATTTCGTTCCAAAAGTACCCTTCAACATATTTAGTAATTAAAAGAATACCTACAATAAATTCCACTAACAACCACTTAAGAGATGCAATAATGACAATCATTTAAGGAAATCAAAGGGTTCATACTACTTGCTAAGTCTTTTAAATTGTTACTAAAGAATTCGAAGGGTTGAACCATTAACTTATATAATTAAAAGCAGTAGAAATAAACGAACTCATCAACATCATTCACTCCAATATACGTGCAAAGCACGTGCATATATACTAGTAGAGTTAAAAAGGAAGTTCAAAAGTCTATTACATGAGAATTGGAGAAGTAGAATTTTCTATAAACTTATTAGATTTTGATTGTTTAAAACATTATTTTATTTTTAGTTACTAATAAAAATTTATAAAAAATATTTTGCCTTCTATTATTTTTGGGATCCTAGACGACCGTCTCACTGGCCTAAGGTTGCCACGACCATGTTACATGACATTCAGAAGCTAACCACCAATCTATTCACATATATTTATCCTCTCCATAGCTGTTGTTCTTGCCATCAAAAGTGTAGTGGTCATTCTTTTTTACTTAATTTTAGGAATAAGTATAGATTGTTATGTAAAGATAATATTAGAGATTTTCATAAAGATTTGGTGGATTTGTTTGTTGTTTGTTTGTTGATGTCTAATATATCTTAATTTGATCGATATTTTGTACTTTGACATTGCATAATTTTGGAAGTGTGTTTCATATGAGATTCGTAACAAAAAGTGGAGGGCCTGTTATGCAAACAGTTATTTAATATGTATATTTTTGTAATATTAGAAAATTCAAGGAGTTCTATACAAATTGATTTCTAAGGGTTATACCACCCAGTATGTGAAAAATGAACGCTGACAGTGATGCTAATGAACATTCGTGATGCATGCACATGCATACTCTGCAATGACGAATATACCCTTGGTGTTAAATATGCTTGTATATATAAAGAGAAACTAGTCTCGTGGGCATCAAATTGTGTGCAAGTCCAAGGTCCATCCGAAAATAACCCAGTTGTAGTTGAATGACATGAGGAGGGAAGATGTCCCAAAGGAGGACATTGAAAAGAGTAGAATTCTGAATGAACTCCATTGTCATGCATGTACCTGGTGAGCGCCCGACCACACAATGGTATGGTGAGTGCAATAGCACGACGTCTCTGGCAGCCGCTGGTGCGATGGACATCTACTCAAGAGAAAACGAATTCTTTATCTTCAAGTTCGAGCTTGAAGAGGATATAAACTGAATTCTTGAAGGTGGACCCTAGTTGTTCCATGGATGCCTAGTTGTTTTGTTCTTCGAAGATGGATTCGCCTATAAGCTTTGAGAGGGACCATCTCTCGAATGTGATGATATGGGTCTGGTTCCCAAGGCTATCTTCCCTACTATGGAACACCCCGACCATAATGAACCTAGCTTGTCTAATTGGTACACCGCTGAAGACGGACCTGGCTATGGCGCAAAGGAGACGACTTGCTTTTTCCCAAGCGTTTATTGAGCTGTACGTAATAAAGAAGTTGCCTAGCAAGGTCAAGGTCGGGATGGAGACATGAGAGATCTTCACACAAATGGTAGAGTATAAATAGGTACCAAGCCGGTGTAGTAATTATAGCTTTAGGCATAGAGATGCACAATTATTGTACGGACATAAATAATAGAAAGGAGTATGATAAGACATAGTAGAAAATTATGTGGAACATGCATCAAAGCATAAGGTATTACGGAGCCTTCATTGAGGCTAGCTATCTACTAAAAAAGGACGTGTCACAATGACTACGGAACCTTCATTGATTTCTTATCACATAATGTCCTTCATGGTGTCGATCCACCAATGACCTCGTATAGATAGGCGGCATACTAATGTATGTTTTATGCATGAGTGGTAAGTGTTCACTTCTATCTTTTGTAGGGACGGACACATCGGTTGTGGTAAGAAATCACTGATAAGTAACGTGGTTTATATGTTTCATGTTTCACTTATCCTATCAATATGACATATTTACATGCTCCTTGTTTCACTATATATGCTATGGATATGCACTATAAATCAATCATAGTACTAAATAGCAAGATCACTTAATAATAGTATGCTTCACATGAATAACTGTGTGGTTTAAAACTGTTACATCCAATTCCAGATTTGATATTTCTTGTATTTCTAGAATTTAATTTTTTCTGATAATGTAGTCCTCCTGTATTTCTCTGTGTTGGTTCTTGTCTTATTATTTATTGTATTTTCTTATTATTGAGAGAGACTACCCGAGATCAGTAGAATATCCATTGGCATTACCATAAACCCAGTTTAGGATCTGCATGTAGAATGGGCACATTGTTCAATTCATTTGATTGAACCAATGACCAAACCATCTTCCTCTCATCTTAGTATAAATGAGTATTTTCTCTCTCCTCACTCATTTCCTCATTTTACTCTTCTTTTTTTTCTTCTTCCTTCTCGTCATTAAGCTCCCTCTAGCCAAACCCAATCCCTTAGAAGAAGTTGCTGCGACTTGGGCCGTGAGAGGTAGAGACTAGGAGCCACCCAAGGCAAGTACATCTTGCTCAATGTTGAAGCCAAGTTTTCGGATTTTTCATATGTGTTGTTTTAAAAAATTATTTGATGAAAAATGTTCCCCTTGTATTCCTCATCATTTTTAGGTCTTGGAGTTTTTTGCTTTTTGTGGATAGATTTTAGTAGATATGAGTTTTAAGTTTAGGATTTTTATAGGTTCCATAAGTTTTTCCTTGGTTTGATCTATAAAAACTTGTTGTTTTCTAAAACTAGTTATTCTATTTGATTAAGCTTTCTATTTCGAGCATTTTGGCTTTTGAATATCTTAATTTGGAGTTACATTGAAGTTTTTATAGCAAAAATAAGTTATGGAGCTTCGTTCTCGGACCTGTCTGGCAGGGACGATGAACAGTACCGCGCAGCAGTGCACCGCGCATGGATTTTTCATGCTGCAGCAGTGCGCCACACATGGTGTTTTATGCCTCAGCAGTGCGCCGTGCATTGATGCACCGCGCATCACTTTCTTACTGCGCGCAGTGCGCCATGCATGGATTTTCATGCCGCAGCGGTGCGCCGCGTGCATCAACCCTCGTCGTACGCATCAGTGGTCGCACGCATCAATCATTTCCATACAGTGTGTCGTGGATGGGTTTTCTTGCACACAGAATTCATGCTGCGCGAAGTGCGCTGCGCGCATAATGACCCAAATACATTTTTTGCCTATTTAAGCAATTTTTAGCTAGAATCTTACAAAACTCAAAACATGAAAGTTGTAGATCTCTATTTTTTCTTTCCAAATCTTTTTTGAATCACCTCATTTGGAGTTCATATGTGAGAATTATCTTTAATTTACTATATTGTATCATTTTTCTAATGATTAAATTATTTTTTAGCCAAGTTGAGTATTGGAGCATAGTTGGATGTTATGCTTCCCTATATTAACAAGTGATTTTGATCCTCATGACACCTTGGAAATGTTTGTGTATGAAAATATATTGAATTTGATACCGGGCAATCAAGTGTGAGCATTGTCCAATGTATCGCGTGGCGCGAACAAGATAACTCATGAAAAGCTCGTACTCGTGATTCGTCATTTTAGGAAGTTTTCAAGTGTCCACAACTCGAGAACTTGAAATAATTTAGAAATGATTAAACAAGATAAGATTTATCTGAAGCATTTTTCGAGGAAAGAATATTGCGCTACCGGCTACCCCGATCGCCAAGGCCCCATGCGGCATGGACAACCCTACTAGGAAAGGGCTCCATGACTGACCAAGTTTACATGTGCTGTGGTACATTATAATACAAGTTTACGTTTATAAGAAAAGTTTATTATTATAAGACAAGTTTATGTTTATAAGACTAGTTTTAATTCACAAGTTTATGTTTATGCTTATAAGTTCAATTTCTATTTGTGATAAGAAACAAGTTATGTTATTGTATGGTTGACTGTGCATTTAAATTTACTAAACAAGCGTACCATTGGCCATCCGGGTTTCCTACAGTACCGGTGGTAGCAATATTCTTAGCAATGCATTCCTAGTAATAAGGGCTTTTGATAACCCTAGTTAGTTAATTATAGCAAGCTGTAGGCATTTTTGGCCGTGAATTGGATGTTTGTTTATTCGTATAGCTCATCCTTCTAGTTTTATTTTCTCCCGGCGCGTGGTTAGGGTGCTAAGTTCTGCTCGGATAAAGGTCGGCAACCCCGGTCCTTGTTTGGTTTAAGGGTTGTGGTCCCTATCCAGAGTAGTTCCTATGCTCTCTTGTCGCTCGTCACCTTACTTTCATTTATGTACTTATTATCATTTCTTCCAATATTATTCTTGAGACAAGTACGTTGGTACCGTACAAGTCTCGATCTGCATTTATTTCTTATGTCTTTTTTGCTTATGTTGTGATGTGTTTGGTCTATCACCTCGAGCTCCATTGTAGTACTTATTGCTTGGGGTTCTGACCCCACTGGCTTTGCATGGCCAGGTTACCCCAAATAGAACCAAGATCTACCGCACTTCCAGCAAGATGGCTCGCACTCGCAGGACTGCAACCAAAGCTTGCGAGTGGGTTTTCTTCATCCACCCTCGTCTTGATTACTTCATTTTGTGATATTTACCAAGGGGCAGAGTTAGCTCCTTATATTTTTGTGACTGCGGTCAACATGATGTATATATTAGGCCATGGCTGGTATATTTGATCATGTATTAATTATATTCTACTAGTGCAGTATTTCGTATTCACTAGATTCATGATCATATATGACATATAATTTGGGATGCCTGTTTACTTTCATGTATGATATACTCTTGTCCTTGTGTTGATGGATTGAGATACTAGGATTTGTCGACCTTATGACTGACGTCATAGCATGCTAGAGTTCACCCATCTTTCTTCTTGACAACCTTAACACATTGCGGCTTACTTCGGTATTCTGCAAGGTGCGGTTGGCCATGTCAATCCCTATATTTATCCAGTATTCTAGGAGCGGGGTGTGACAAAAATAATTGGATTATCCCACTCCCCAGCACACAGCAATGTACAGGTACCCAACTCCCCAGGTATGGAGATTTGTTTGGATGTGCTGAGGCGTTGGATCTCAAATTGTCAACATTGAAGTTGTTCGTCAAAGTTTGATTCTTTTGTGTATAGAAGACATAATGTATGGAACGATATAATTATTTGTGAGAAAGAGTGAAACAAGTGTAATGTAAGCCAAGTTGGCATATTTACTTAGCTATTGAGAGTCTTTATATTTCAATCGCAGGACTTTGTATTCTCTTGTAATTATCAATAAAAGAGATTCTTTTTGTATATTCTATTGTGACTTCAATATGACTCTGTTTATTCTGCTACAATGTCGATATTTTGAGATATATCATTAACTCTGAATTTTTATGCCTTGTACAAGTGTAATCTAAACTTGTACGAGATCACGTCTAGTGACTACTTTTCAATTTTGTGGGACTGGAGCGTACATATTGTCATTGCTAATTGTAGTATGGTGGCGAGACCGCCATTGATAATAGGAGTATGATGGCAAATTTTTTTATAGCGGCAATTTTTTTGACCAATCATATATTGGCATTTTTTTCAAAAAATTGTATGGAACTTTATTTATAATGGAAAAAAATTCATAGAATTTTGTAATATTCGACTAAGAACCACGGTTATACAGCCTCGCCCCCATCCGTAGGACCCCTCGCTAGCCACATCCCAATGGCCTAAAGTCTCGACGACCATGCACGCGAGCAACCGACATCCCTGACATGACCACACACCCCTCTATGACTATCTCAACCGATCTTGACCTTAGGGCCTCCATCATGTCATACCCCAACTCTGTAAAGTCGATAATCGTCCCCGGACGTGATGTTGTGCGTGCCTAGTTTGCGCAATGCACAAGATAAGAAGATAAAATATATGGTTTTCATAAAAAATACCGAGTCGTAGTGAAAGAAATATAGTCAATATGAAACACTCAGAGTATGCAAAGCGAAGCTATTTTATTGATAAGGAGGAGGGGGGCACCAAAGTAGGTGGCTGTGGAGGACGCCGGAGGGTGCAGTTCGCCGGAGGGGGGGGGGAAGAGGAGTTTTTGAAAAATTAGGGGAAGTCTTCGACAAAAGGGGGAATCGAAACCTATACTACAATTTTAGTGACGTATAGCGACGTCAACTTATGTCGCCGCTAATAAAAATAGTTTGTGACGTTATAGACGTCGCTAATAACGTCGCTAAAAATCGACAAAACAAACGTCGCTAAATACGTCTCTAAACGTCGCTAAATTAAAAAACTCAACGACGTTTAGCGACCTTAAAGAAGCTTATAGCGACTATTCTTTACAAAACTTAATTACTGTCGCTAAACATCGATATATGTCGCCAACAGCGACGTTTATTTTTGAAGTCGCTGAAATCTTTATATGAACGACGTTTATTTTTGGAGTCGCTGAAATCTTTATATTATCGAAGTTTTATTATGACGCCGCTAAAAATTATCTTTATTACATTATATTTTGGTAGTGCCCGTTCATTCGAGTATCTCTAAAGTTGAGTAGATTTCTATTAGATCTACTAGAGAATAATGTATTTTGAATGACTAAGTATGTTCCATTTGGCAACATAACATCGGTCATACCATAACCTTCTATAATCTGCACGGGTCAAGCAATGGTGGTCACCTTGGCAGTGTTTGAGACATATGTTGTGAAAACTTTCTAGTTTTTAATATAGTGTGAGTTGTTGCACTATATATCAAGCATATTGCCATCATCATTGTCCATACCTTTCAAAAACAAAAATTAATAATATATTAATATGCTACTAAATGGTTAAACTTGGTATATTGCCAATTATTATAACTTAATCTAAATCTAAATGAAACTGCTTCAATGAAAGTAAACTACCTAGATTATTGATCATATAATGACCAATTTATTCAAAGTAGAAAGTAAATAAACTTAGATAAGCATACAATAACTATTCATTGACTTCGCCTATAATGGCGTTGAACTGATCTTCCGAAATTGCGTTTCCATCCTTATCTTGTAAGAAAATATTAGAATCCATTTGTGTTGTACCCTCCATGAGATTAGTCTCCACACCCTTTGAGGCTTCATACTCGTCAACTTTCTTTTGTGAGATTCGACAGTTTTGCATCCAATGACCAGCTCTTCCACAACGTTTGCAAATATCAGTTGGAGCAGCTGGATTGAGAATTTGGGCATTGTTTCTTCAATGATTAAATCCTTATTTTTGAACTATGTATCGTTCCTTGGACCCGGACTGTAGACATTTCTTTGGCTTCTATGGCGTCTATGTCCTCTACCTCTTTGATTTTCTCGACCCCTAGTATTGGTCACATTTTTTCGAGCACTAGTAGCATTCACTTCAGCTAGAATTGTTGGAGGCCACGAGTAAGACGACAATGAGTTCGAAATACTTCTTAAAATTTCTCTCAATATACATCTGTTATAGGGTCATATTAGTCGTATGAAATATGGTGAATGTTTTCTCTAGCATGGAATGCTCTGTCACTTCTTCACCACATAACTTCAATTGTGAAGTAATCTTGAACATAGCTGAATTATAGGCTGCAACTGTCTTATAATCTTGGAAACGTAGATTGAGCCATTCATGGAGTGCACCTGGTAGTATGACCATTTTCTGGTGATCATATCTCTCAGCTAGAGAATTTTATAGCACCAAGGGGTCCTTGACTGTTAAGTGCTCAGCCTTGAGATCATCATGAATATGATCTCTTAGGAAAATTAAAGCATTCGCTTTATCTTGTGCAGATATTGACTTATCTGTCACAATTGCGTCACCTAAGCTTTTTGCTTGAAGGTGCAATTCAGCATCCAATCTCCAGTTGAGAAAGTTCTAGCCTTCTAAGTTTAGAGGCTTGAAATCATTCTTTGTGAGACTCAACATATTGCTGTATAAGATCAATAATAACAAGTTAACATAAGAACTTGGTAAATTATCAAACAATTATGTTCATGGTGTATGCTTCAAACAATGATGTTTCAGAAGTCTATTTATACCAAATAAAACTTGTTCTTGGTATGCTTCGAACAATGATGTTCCAGAAGTGTAGGTAAATACCAAACACTAGATGTTCATGGTATGCTTCGAACAATGATGTTCCAGAAGTCTTATATATATAGACCAAATAATTCATGGTCATCAGATCTCTGATGGTTTTGATGTGAATGTATTAACATATATAAGAGAAATAAATAAATAAATAAAGAATAACTCTAGCGTTCTCTCCGAGAGATCTATATGTGATTAACATCGGAGTGGTATCAGAGTTAACTAAAAGAAGTGAGATGAATGGATAAAAATTATTCTTTTTGCCCTAGCGGTATGCCAAGAGATGTATAAACATCAACATCAGGCTGCGTCTAGGGTATGCATATGCAGAAAAAATAAACATAAATAACCATACCTATTACCGAAGTTGAGAATCCGTAAATGTCGGCTTCACTGAGATGATCTCGCTTATTTTCTTCCGTTAGAGCTCCGTGTTGATAACGTGTTAGAATAAACGTAGAAGAAGGAAGAAAAAAATAGGAGATAAGATCTCTTATTCGTGTAATCACATAATGGGAGGCAAATGCTTTATTTATACAACCCAATGAAGGTGTAATACTAATCTCTAATCAATGTGGGACTAAAATACAAAGTGGGAATCCAACCCTTTAGTAACCCATGTATATACTGACCGGACCAAACCAAGTCGAACGGGTTGGAGCGATTCGACATTACGACCAGAGTTTTGTATCGGGACGGGATGGGCCGGACCTACGGACCGCAAATTAGTCACACAGCCAGAATATGAATCTCCTGCAGGCCGAGCCGAGTGTCACGCCCCAGTCCCAAAATGCCGAGGGGCTGGACACGTGGCAATGGCCAGCAGCACGCACCGATGGACAACCCAATTTAATGGATCCATCAGGGCATGCTTAAGCTGTAGTCTAGCAATAAATAGAACCAATGATACAGGTCACAGACTAATCTAATCTCATCCACAACAGATAATCACAGATTAAATGCCAGAATAAATGCAATAGAATAAATAACTAACAATCTCAATAAATGTCTCGGGGAACAATCCGAGAACAAGTCTGATACATCAAGCAATTAGACAGGAAATAAATGAACTGGAAATAGAAACAGAAATAACTGACTATATACAGCCAATGCTCAGGAGAAGTCCTCTGGTGCGATCTCGTCCTCAGGTCCTGGTACAGCTCCTGGAAGTGCTCCTGTACGGTGTATCTCTGGATGGATCTCTTCGGCTATACCTGGGGACATAGTCCATTCCAGGTCCTCAGGGGACATAACAAGGTACAGATAACACAAGCCAAAATAAATGCAGTGCAGAAAATAAATGAAACAATAGGGTAAACTATGTAACCAGCTAAGTGATATGCAAGTTGAGAGCATCACTAGAGCTCAGGCTGAAACTACTACAAGTTCTGTGTCGGGGAGCGGGTAGCAGTGATATCATGTGGTTGTCTAGCTCGTAGTGAGACTTAAGACGCCGACATAATATAAAATCAACCTGTAGCCTGTGTGTCTCTCCCCACCCAATGTAATCACGCATACCATGACCATAACGTCTCATGTCCATGTCAAGCGGGATCATAGCTAATGCAACAAGTCATACAGTATCTTTAAATACAATATCTCTGTCAAGTCCTGTATCCTATACAGAATCACCATGAATGTCTCAGGAAGACTCTGTCTCATGAATAGTGTCAGGTGTCCTGGGTTATGATGTACTTGATAAGACAAGTACGAGAATACATAGGGTCTCGATAACCATCTCTATGTGACGTTACACAACTCCGCGTACGGGATTGGCACCCGACTAGTAATCGGACGCTAAGTAAAGCCACTCGGTCCTGGGTTGAACAGTTAAACAAGTTTATATATGAATCTACAAGAACTCAAGTAAAATACTATAACAGGAATCACTGCGAGTTGACAAGCTATACTTGCCCACTGATGCAAAATTAAGCCAAGGAAATATATAGCAAGCTGCAGGGTTTGGTAAGGTACACTTGCCCACTGATGTATAACTAAGTCAAGAAAATGGGTAGAAAAGCTGCAAGTTTTGGCGAGGTACACTTGCCTGTGGTTCCGGCTCTGATTGCGGCTCTGACTTCAGCTGGATTAGCAGGCGGTACTCCGGTTGCTGAAATAAACATCACCATCAGATCTAGAAAATATGAATCAGCTAGAAATGCCTGTCCTTGAGTCCAATTTGGAGACAAGGACAGAAACGACAATTTCGGGTCAAAACGGGGTCCACATATGGGCCCGCTTTGCACCAAAAAATGTGTCAGGGTCAAAGGTCTCCAAATTCACCAAATTTAGTGTCAACAGGTCAGGAACGATGATACGAACCCAACGGAACTTCCAGAATTGGATTCCGATGAGCCGATCACAAAATCGCCCTCGAGCGGGGCCTATGGGGCCTACGACACGCGATTTCGTCAACGTTCTCAGAATCGAACCAAACTTGGGTCACAGGACCAGCATATCGCTACGAGTCCGATGGCGCAAGTTTCGTTTCGATCCGACGTGTGTACACGAAGTTAGGACAAGATGCAGAAAAGTCGGATACGGGGCGATGTCCGCGGATACGCGTTGATTCCGGTGTGCACGCACACCCGAATCGACTTCTGCGAAATCCCACACGTCCGTATCGACGACGCGCACGTATCTGTGAAGACCGCGCGCGACCAAGTCGTCCCGTTTGGCGGAGCGTACCCAGTTCCGGGGTGAATCGAGGCATTGTTTTTCCTGTTTTTGGATCGCGGTGTGCGATCACCACAGGACGCGATGCCCCGAGCGGTTTATCCGGGCACCGAGAGGGTCATACAGGCTTCGCAACGCAAAAGACGGAATTGAAAACGGGGTTACGAGCAGAGAGTTAGGAGTACCTGAACAGGGTCAAAAACCGAGATTTTCGTCGCGTCCGACACGACACAGGACACTGTGTCCCGTGTCCAAGCCGTGTCCGGCTGTGTCAGCCTAGGGTTAGGGCTTGGGGTCCTGCGGCGGCCGGAGGACCGCCGGAGAGAGGCTGGGGGCAGCGGGGGAAGGCTCGGCCGGGGATGGGCGGCTCTCGGGGAGGCGCTGGCGGCGCGGGGCGGCCGGAGCTGCCGGAGCTGCCGCCGCTGCTGCTTTGCTGCTGTTGTTCGTCGTCGGGGGCCGGAGGCAGGCGGAGGAGAGGGGAGGAAGAAGGAGGAAGCCGGGGCTGGACGAGGCGGCGTCGACGGCAGCTGGGCGGGTGGCGAGGGCGACGGCGAAGTGGCGGGCGGCGGTGGGTGGCACGGTGGGGCAGCGGGGAGAGGAGCGGGGGTTAAATAGGGGGTGGCCGGGGATTGCTGGCCTAGGTAGGCGGTCGTCGTGGGGGCGCGTGGGCCGGACAGAGCGGCGCGAGGCGGGCGGAGCGCCGGAAGACGCGGGCAGAGGGGAGAAGGGAACGGGTCGTGGGGGTGCGGGTCTCGGGCGGGTTGCGGGTTTGGCCGACCCGCCCGACCCGCTAGGCCGGAGCTGGGCTGGGCTGAGCCCAATGGGCCGGGCCGGTGTATTTTATTAAAATAAATAAATAAATAACAATTAAATAAATAAATAAGTAAATAATTAAATAACTAAATAAATAGTTTTTAGGTGTTTTAAAATAGGTCCGGGGTCCGATAAATTCCCGAAAAATTATCCTAAGTCCAGTTTTTCATTTTACACCAAAAAATATTATTTTTATAATATTTTAATATTGTTTATTATCATTTAAAAATCATTTAATAATTAAAAACCCTGTTTTTAATTACAGAAAAATACCAGAAAATTCCAGAAAATTGAGAAAAATCCAAATTTAAATTTTATGAAAAATCAGGGGGTTTACACCGAGTCGGCCCATTTACCGGATCGGATCGACTCTGACCAACGTTGACCGGAACAGACTTGGATCGAATTTCGAACTGCATGGCCCATTACACACCTTGATGCAAAATATTGCAACGGATATATTTTCATTTCGGACAATGTTATGCCTACAACCAAATGCTTACAACCGCCACGTGGCAGCCACGTACGTCCACGTGACGGTCGTCCATTGGAGGAGGGAAAAAGATGGAACCCGGTAGCTATTCGGATAATCGAAATGTCATATGACGGTCGTTCATTGGAGAAGAGGTGGGGCCGAAGGTGACTCACACAGAGGGGAGGGGTGAGAGGGTTATTAAGGGCTTTTGATAAGGGCACTACAAATTTTACTAAGGGCTAGCCCAGGATTGGGGCTAGCCCATTAATGAACAAAGTTTACTCATAGTAGCCCAATAGTTTACTCATACTAGCCCAAACCCTCCCCCCTAATCTCCACCGGAGTTCTCCTCCCTCCTCCCTTTATTGTCGGAGCCCTCCTCCTCCGCCTCCTCCCCCGTCCTCCACCGCAGCCTCCCGTCGCCGCTTCTGCCTCCTCCCCCGCCTTCCGCCGCCTCCTTCCTCTCCCGTTCCTCCTTCTCGTACCCCCTTTCAGTGCTCGACTACTTCGGCACCCTCGGCGTCCGCCGCTCCTCCCTCTCCTCCTTCCTCCGTCGCTACCACCAGGTCCTCCACTCCGCCGCCGGAAGATATGAATAATAACACAATGACAAAGAAAAATAACAGCACACAGAAAACCAAAAAAGAAAAAGAAAAAATAGAACTGTCAAAATTTGACATATATGTTGATTTTTAGGACTATCAAAATTTTGACAGTCCTAAAATTTATTTTTTGTTAATTTATTTTGTTAATTGGTGGGGGGCCAATTTATTTTGTTAAATTTCTGTTTTATTTAAGAAAATATATTTTAACGAAATAAAATTAAAATAAATTAACAGTAAATTTACTGTATCAAAATTTTAAAATTAACAAAAAATTAAAATAAATTAACTCAGTTGTCGATATGTATCAAAATTTTAAAATATCCCAAATTTTTATCCTTAAAATTAGTTAAAGTATTCTGTTATTTAAAATAGTAAATTTATTATTGGTATATTAAATATTTTATAAAAAAAATTACCAAAAGTAAAATTTGGAGGTCGAAACATCGTTTTTTTGCGATTTTAAAAATTTGGGAAGTTTGTCAAACGGTAAAACGGTTTATCCCGAAGTACTTTTCCACACGGTCATTTTGGCACAAACTAAACCTTGTTTCGATCTCCCAGTCAAAAGTTATGATACTTTAAAATTTTATATTTTATATTTTTGCCTGTAATATGTACGTCTTACTTCGGATGAAAATTCTCTCTACACGAATTGTGTTACTCTCGTCGAAAACATACAAATCGACCTATTGTGTGACGAAAAACGATTTGACAACAAATAGTTATTGCCGTTCGAAGTCTGATCGACGGCAGACGTAATAGATTTTTATTTTTATTTTTTGGGTTCAATGATAACATATTTTATTTTGAATATTAAACTAAATAAAAAAAATCAAAATCCAAAACTAACTAAATAGAAAAAGATAAAAAATAAAAAATTCTGACAATTAAAATGAGGACTGTCAAAATTTTGACAGTCCTCATTGTTTGTGGGACTGTCAAAATCCTGACAATCCTAGTTTTATATAAAATTTTCAGTGGGTTAAAATCAAGACTGTCAAAATTTTGACAGTTCACATAGCTTGTGGGACTGTCAAAATTATGACCGTCCTAACAATTTGTAGGACTGTCAAAATTTTGACAGTCCTTCCAAGTGGTAGAACTGGCAAAATTTTGACAGTCCTGATTATAACAGTCCCGAGTGAATTTTAGGGGTGACAAACTTGTAATTATCAATGATAAAAATTTAGACTAGTCCCAATTAACTTTTAGGATAACAAAATTTTAATTTTTGGTAAATTTTTAATGTACTAACCCTAACTAAAATGTGTAATGCCCTTACCAAAAGCCGTATTAAGATGGTTGTAAGCATTTGGTAGTAAACTTAACATTATTGTTTTCGGAATGCTCTCGTCATGCCATGATTTCATACACCAGAGCACATGTTATTTACAAAAGAGAGAGAGAGAGAGAGAGAGTTTCACTATTCACGTGAGAAATAATGGTGCCAGCTGAACACAAGACAGACGAGACGTATGGGCCACAGCTCACTCGTCTTTACACGGTGGTCGTCGCACGAGATTGTGACTGCCAAATGATGTGATATGACACGAGCTTTTCACGACAGCATCTAGGACTGCGGTGTGTGTCGTGATTTACTAACACTCAAGTATCTCACTAAACAAAACAAAACAAACAATCAGTTAAAAAAATTGAAACAAAACAATCCGTTTAAAAAACTGACACAAAACAAAAGATTCCGTATCTTACGTCACTAACACTCGACAACGCTAAAAAAAAAACAGAAAATTATATATACAGCACAGAAGCTTATCAAAATTATGAGTAAAGTATAGAAGTTCAAAAATTATAAATAAAACATTAAAACGTCTTTAAAAATAATATTTTTTACAATTGTAAAAAAAAAAAAAATTATGGACGTTTTTAACAAATACACAAATTTATTTTCTTTCTATAATTCTTTAAATTTTTGCTTGAATGTTAATTTAGAAAAAAAATTACCAAAAACGTTCTTATTAAGAATGTTTTTGACATTAAGCTAGTAAACACATTAAGCTGATAAACGTTCTTTTTAAAAAAATTTCTATGCTTTATTTATAATTTTTAAACTTTAACACTGTACAGATAATTTATTGAAACTTTAATATTGTATACATAATTTTCTGGAAAAAAAATCACTGATTTTTTAAGATGTGTCCAATTAGATATATAATCCAAGTTTTTTATTATAATGGACATTATAATCAGACATGTGGACCTTAAAAAAACATTCCGACTTCCGAGATTCATATTTCCTGTAGCCCGTATGTAATAAGAGTGCACGTTTTTCGTTGAAGTATGTATGTATCATCGGAAAGTGTACGAGATATTAGCAAATGTCTCACACCAGGTATGCCCTGTAACCCAGTTTTTTTTTTTTTTAAAGTAGATATATTTTTAAAAATAATTATACTGACAATCTTTATATTTTATATTTATTATACAAAATATTTTATTTTAAGATTAAAAAAAATTATATTTATTTTTAAAGAAAAAAGTACAGAAAATTTACTGTAGCGAAATAAATTTATATTTAATTTTTCTAACCGAAATAAGTTTGGAAAAATTGGGGAAAAAGTCAGGTTCCGCCAACAGTGTTGGCGGAAAACAGCAAAAAAATTTTAAAAAAAAAAAAACGCGGGCCCCACGGCCAATTTCCGCCAACAGAGTTGGCTGAAATTGGGGGGGGCCAATTTCAGCCAACTCAGTTGGCGGAAATTGGCCCATGGGGCCCACTTTGGTTTTGTTTGGTTTGGTTTTTTTTTTTTTCTTTGGTTTGGTTTTTTTGTTGGTTTATTGTAATTAGTTATATTTCTGTTTTATTTATTTAGTTTAGTTTAATTTTGTAATTAGAGTTAAGTAAATTTATTTTAACGAAATAAAATTAAAATAAATTAAACTAAATAAATAAATAAATAATCAAACGCCGTGGGGCCCATGGGCCAATTTCCAATTAATTTATTTATTTTAATTTTATTTATTTATTTAGTTTAGAAAAATTTAAAATATAACGAAATAAAATTAAAATAAATTAAATTTGTTTTGGTTGGTTTAGGGTTTGGTTTGATTATTTATTTTGTTTTATTACTTTATTTTTCATAATAGACATAACATAATTAATTTAAATGTTTATAAATTTTTTTTGGAGATCGAAACATCATTTTAAATCTGTGGGCCCCCACATCCAATATAAATTTATTTCACTACAGTAAATTTTAAATATTAAAAAATAATATTACCGAAAGTCAAATTTGGAGGTCGAAACATCGTTTTTTGACGATTCTAAAATTTTTCGAAGTCCGTAAAACGGTGAAACAGTTTATCCCGTAGTACTTTTCCATACGGTCATTTTGGCTCAAACTGGAGCTTGTTTCGATCTCCCAGTCAAAAGTTATGATACTTTAAAGTTTTAAAATTTATATTTTTGCCTGTAACATATGCGTCTTGTTTCGGATAAATTTTTTTTCTACATGATTTGTGTTACACTCGTCGAAAACATACAAATCGACTTATTATTTAAGAAAAAATGATTTATAAACAAGTAGTTATGGCCGTTCGAAGTCTGCTCGACGGCAGACGTAATAGTCTTACGGCAATTTTTTAATATTATTATTTTTTAGCGTCTGTTAACGACGAAAAAATTTACGATATAAATATAATATTTTTAAATATAAACGTCCAATTCATATTGATATTTTTTTCGTAATTTTTTAAACTTTTATGTTTTAGATGTAATTTATACAAATTTTGATGCTTTGGAAACAAATTTCCGAAAATAATATTTCTAAATATTTCTTTCCAATTAATTTATTTTAATTTTATTTCGTTAAAATAAATTTACTTAACTCTAATTACAAAATTAAACTAAACTAAATAAATAAAACAGAAATATAACTAATTACAATAAACCAACAAAAAAACCAAACCAAAGAAAAAAAAAAAACCAAACCAAACAAAACCAAAGTGGGCCCCATGGGCCAATTTCCGCCAACTGAGTTGGCTGAAATTGGCCCCCCCCAATTTCAGCCAACTCTGTTGGCGGAAATTGGCCGTGGGGCCCGCGTTTTTTTTTTTTTAAATTTTTTTGCTGTTTTCCGCCAACACTGTTGGCGGAACCTGACTTTTTCCCCAATTTTTCCAAACTTATTTCGGTTAGAAAAATTAAATATAAATTTATTTCGCTACAGTAAATTTTCTGAAAAAAGTAGTCAGTATAATTAAGTTTAAAATAGAAATACTCCATGTAATAAGTCTAAAATTAAGAATTAGTTAATGTAAAAAAAAAAAAAAATTTATCTAATGTGTTCCACTTTCTTTTCCTTCATCGCATACTCAGACTAACACGTGAGAGGAGCATCAACAACTTAAAAATTCCTCGAGCGAGTGTGTTATAAGATTTGCACATACAAAAACAAACTACAGACACAACAATTTTAAAAAGACCAAGGAATGTGTCATAAATAATCCCCTCCTACACCTACACCTACCGCTATGCTTCACTGATCTCCCCTTCTCTGCACACCCCCACGTCGACGTTCATGCTCCTCCTCCCTTCCTTGGGCAGCACTCTGCAGCAATTCCTCCTCGGCGACTGCAGACCAAACCAAACCAAATAAATAATTAAATGAAACAAAAATTACAAACAACAAACAAATGGACATGGAATAAACGCTACTACTTACTCTATCCCATAGAAACGGGTCGGGGCGCTTATACACGACGACCTCGTCGAACAATGCGGCGGGGTCGGTGAGCTTCCACCGGCACGTCGTGTGCTTGTCTCTGTGCCGGACGTACTGCGTCACCGTCGTGTTCGCCCTGCTGTCCATCCGCGCCGACGAGAGGTAGTATACGTGCGGCTTCTGGCAGGGGTTCCTGACGGCGGGCCGGGTGTTGAACGCGTAGGCCGTGTAGTCGGCCCGCTTGTACCAGTTGAGGAACGTCCTCGCTGGCGTCTCCATCTCCCTCGGCGAGATCACCCCGCGGATGATCTGCACCGCGAACCCCCAGGACACGGACACGGTCCACCTCCGCCTCCTGTCGTAGCAGATGGACTGCTGCATCGCGCCCGCAGAGTCGAGGCGGACGGGCCCGTCGAAGAGGCGCTTGAGGGCCCTGGCGCGGGGAAGGCCCGGGAAGATGGGCTCGACGACGTCGAGGTGGTGGAGGGAGACCAGGGGGGCGACGGGGTGGGCGGAGAGGAGGCCGAGGAGGTCTCCGTAGACGTCGTACTGGTGGAAGCCCGGGTGGCGGGTGAGGGGGACGCCGAGCTCGGCCATGCAGGCCTGGATGCGGTCGTCGCTGCCGTAGAGAGCAGGGTAGCGGTGGAGGCAGGAGTCCTGCATTTTGGAGAGGGAGCGGGCGAGGGGGAGGCTGATGGCGAAGCCGCCTCCGCCATAGGCCATGGAGTAGGAGAAGAAGATGTTCTGGAGGTGGGACTCGGAGAGGGAGCCGACGTAGTAGGGCTGGGTGTGGTCGAGGCGGGAGAGGACGCGGAGGAGGTTGTCGGGGAGGAAGACGGTGTCGTCGTCGCCCATGACGAACCAGCGGGCGTCGGGGAGGGAGAGGCGGAAGGTCTCGGAGACGATGCGGGAGATGCGGATGGCGGAGCGGGAGCCCTGGCGGTGGGTGTAGGGGAACTTGGAGGTGTCGGCGGAGATCTTCAGCACCGGAAGGCCGGAGGAGGAGGGGGATCGGGATTTGGACTCCTTGACGGGCTTGTCGAGCCAGACAAAGCCGCGCATTTGGGAGGGGCGCCACCAGATCTTGATGTAGTCGCGGCGGCGGTCCCAGAGGCTGGAGGATGCTGCGATGCCGAAGACGATGTGGCGGAGGGATGTTGGTGTGGGAGAGGGAGGAGGAGGAGGAAGAGGAGGGGGAGGGGAATGGTGTGGGCGAGAAGGAGGTGGTAGGGAGGAGGAGGTGGTGTTGGAGACGAGTAATGTGGTGGTGGTGATGGATTGGTGGCGGTGGTGGCAGGAGATGGGGGAATGGAAGAAGAGGGTGACGGTGTAGAGGAAATAGACGAGGGAGAGGAGGAGGATGAAGGAGACCATGAGCTTGGGGAAGGAGAACAATGGGAAGAATTGCTTGTTGTTGTTGCTGCTGCTATAGGGGCTGTAATCACCATTTTTGTTGTTGTATCCTCCTTTCATGTTCTTCTTCTTCTTCTTCTTCTTCTTTTCTCTCTACTCCTCTCTGGGTTGCGAATGTAAATGTAAATATGATATGGGCGGAATATGATCAAGATTGATAGTTGCTCTTTATTACTCTTACAGGAAATGAAAGAAAGATTAGGACAACAAGGGTTGTTGCTCTCGCTAATCTCCAGATAAGGAAAAAAAAATGAAAAAGAAAACAATGCAAAGATTGGAAAGAGAGAAAAGAGGAATGTGTGGTTTGCTAGTTTGGAATTAAGTGGTGGTAGGAAAGAGAGATTTGGATCAGGTCAAACAAGGAGAGAGAGAGAGAGAGAGAGAGAGAGAGAGGGGTTGGGGGTGCCATGTAGCAGCAGCAGCACAGACGGAGGACCCTCTTTCTGCTCTCCTCTGCAAGGCTTAAGCTAATTAATAATTATACTGCTGACTTGTACAATTTCAGCCATCCTTCTTTAAAAATCCGGTTTAACAATTGAACCGGTATCCATCCTGTTCGGACTGGCTCACTGGCCGATCCAATCATCAAGGATTGTAGCTAACGTTCATTTGGGTTGGAAATGAATATGGTGTGCCAGTAAGTTCAAAAATATTGTTGCCCAACGAAAACGACACGACAGTTGAACCATTCAAATGGGCACAAAGGACATAACTGACCGCCTTTTCGACAAAATATATTTGAGGTTAAGACAAAATAAAACTATGTGCAACGTCAAGACCGTAAGCTTAATCAAACAAATTATATCTCTATGTTTAACTTAGGTTTTAAGATTTTATCCTTCCGTTGATAGAACTGAAATTTACAAGTTAATTAACACTTGTGTAGATCGAATCTTATACTTTTTAATCACGAGTTAGGTGGAATAAAACATTTAAAAAAAAAAGAAACCAGGTAACAATTGACAAGGGGGCACAGGTCCCAAAAGACTAGTGCAAGAACCCTGATTATGCGCACGGAATTGATTGAACTTACTCTCCCACCAAAATTTACTGCATCCTTTGACAGAACACCCCTAGCATGGTTTGCAATCAACAGGAAAGTGTTCAATTTTTTATTAGAATTCGTACGAAATATTGAATTTACGTGCAATTATTTCTACTTTAGTTGTACAAGCGTGTGTCATGGAAACAGACATCTGTCTGTACGCCTGATAAAGAAAAAGTTGGCTGTGCTGTATTTAAATAGCTAAGTAGGTCAAGATTATATATTTTTTGCTTTTATAATAATAATAATAATAATAATAATAGTTAACTATGAAGACAGAGATCCTCCCATAGAACGAATCCATGTGTGTTTGACATTGCCTTGCAATTTAGGTCTTGTTTGATTCGTTAGAATTTTTTTTTTTTTTAATTCTTTACTTATTTTCTATTTTTTTTTAAATTATAATTTTTATAAAAAAATATTTGGCGTTTGAAAAGATCGGAAAAATTGAAAGAAAAAAGTGAATTTTTAGAGTGAAAAAATGAATTCCTAGGTGGATGGAACGAACCACTCTCTTCTATATTTTCCTCTCTTGGAAATACAATTTTTTTTTTCCAAACATTTCCTTGTGACATCCAAACTAATGTCATTATTCGGTGAACCGTTGGTATTTTCACTTTGCTTTGGGAGTTTTAGTCCAACATTGAAAAATTACAAATGTGTATATTTCAATATATAGCTTTGCTTAGTATTGGTATATGCACATGGGGTGGTGACCCATGTGGGTTGACTTTCCTAGAGGGATTAAGTGTAAACCCAATTATGACAATCTTTATTTTGTCACCACGTTTGGAAAGTTTCACTTAGGAGCTAATAGCGACTCAGACTCGGACTAGGGCTCAAGGGCGCAAAGTGGCACTTTGTTGGCGTACTTTGCACTTGCTCGGACGCATGCTTCGTGGAGCCATGCGACCTGGAGCGCATACGAACATGTGTCCATGCGGCAAGGGGCCATGCGGCTCGATGCGCATGCGGCCAGGAGCCAATGCGGCCTGGAGCCAATGCGGCCTGGAGCTATGCGGCCAACTATATAGCTTGGGTGAGTCAAGTGTGGAGGGGACAGGGAGTGATGTTGGCGGCTCGGTGCGGCGCTATCTGCTCTGTGCAGTACAGCGCACAGGTGGTGCAAACGACGCGGGGGGCTCGTGGCTCTCTGTGCCACGCAACTGCAGCTTTCGGCGCCTGACGACAATGTCTGCTCTGTGCAGTACAGCGGCGCAGGCGGCTCATGCCGCCTGATTTTTTCTCAGGCCGCATGAAAGATGAAATCCTCTTTATATATAGAGGCTCTCCTCTTTCATTTAGTGTGTTGAAAAAATTGAGAAAGAAAAAGAAAAACCGATAGCACCACCAGGACCTACGGCAGTTTTTTAGCATCCTTTCAAAAAAAACTTTCGAATGATCTGAAGGTGACCAAAAGCGTTCCAGAAGTTCTCGTGTGAACTTGCTGGATCCTGGGGGCATATCGTTGTATAGCGCGAATCTTGCCTTGAGCTCTGGTGGTTTTGATCACCCAATGATGAGTTTTCTTCTTTGTATTTCTGTTCTTATTTCGTTCTTCTCGGTGTAGCGTCTGCGAACATAAAGAGAAGAACGGTTTTCTGATTTGTATTTACATTTATTTTGAGTTGTCAGTTTGTAACATGTTCCTTGTTTAGTGCTTTTGTGGGGTTGTGTGTCACTGAAGAGAAACTCTTGTGTGAATCTCAGTGCACCAACTTCTCTTCTAGAGTTTGTAGAGATGAACTCTTGTGTGAGTCTCTATTTTGTGGCTACATCTTCTTCTTTGATCTAACTTCGGGACTAACAATCTCAAGGTAAGATCCGAGTTAGAACGGACAATCGCTCAAACCTTCTTGATACTAGCTTTCACAAGCTTGTGAAGTTTGATGGCGAACACTACAACATTTGGAAGAGGAAAATCTCCTTGAATATTCGTCTTGTCAAAGTTGCTTATGTATTGGTTGATCCTGAACCTACCATTCCCAAAGACGGAATAGAGCTTGCAGTTGGTGTGGCGCAGGACGTGCACTCCAAGTGGAAGTAAGACAACGACCTCTGCAGGTTGTTGATTCTCAATGTTATGGATGACTCGATGGCAGAGTCCTACAGCAAAAAGGAGAAGGAAAGAGATGTCTGAGAATCTCTTGAGCATCACTATAAATTTGACGAGAAAATGTCTAAAATCTATCTCGTCGAGAAGTTCTTCACTTTGTAATTTGAGGACGAGAATGTGATGTTACCACAAGTTAAGGAACTTCTGAAGATGCAGCAGAAACTGGAGAAAGAAGGCATGAAGCAGGAAGACAAATTTATGGTGGGGGCTATCATCACCAAACTTCCTCCAGGCTGGATCATGTTCAAGACTGACATGTACCGTAAAACGATGGAGATCCAGCTCGAAGATATTCTTCACTGGATTTATATTGAAGATGAAGCCAGGAAAAAACTAAAATTGAACTTCTTGTCCAAGCAGTTGGCTAAGGCCAACATGGTATATGCTAGTGACTCTAAAGGGAAGCAAAAATTTCCCTACAAGAAGAAGAAGAAAGACTTCAACCAGCTGAAGGTGAAGTTGGCTCAGTTCAAGCCAAAGCCGAAGATTAATATGACATGCTACAACTGTGGCAAGAATGATCACTACAAGAGCGACTGCAGGTCGAAGCTTAAACCGAAAGAGAAATATGAGCTTAACCTAGTTGTTATGATTGTGCAGGTTAAATCGCATGTCGTGGACATTGACTGGTGGGTGGACACTGGTGCATCTTGCCACGTGTGGTCTAAGAATGAGCTATTCGTCAAGTATGAGCCTACATCTGAGAAAGTCTCGATGGCGGATAAGTCTCAAGTTGCAGTGCTGGAGATCGGGACGGTAGTGCTGAATCTGACTTCTGGAAAGTCACTTATACTAGAGAATGTGAAGCACACGTACCAATGATCACTAAGAATCTGGTTTCTGAAAGTCTGTTGTGCAAGGCTGGCCGAGGATGGATATCAATGCGGGTTAGATGGTGATGTCCTACAAAGGAACATACTTCGAAAAAATTTTATGTACCGAAGAGATGTTTAAACTGTAACTTATAACTCCTTCTGTTTGTATCAATGCAGTCTTTATTTCTGGTTAGTCTCTTGCGTTGTGGCATAATAGACTAGGACATGTGCATTATAAACGCATTAACAAGATGTCTAGTCTAGGCCTTATCTCCAAATGTAGGGGTAAAGAGGTGGAGAAATGTGTAGTCTGTGCGTAGACGAAGATCGTCAGTAAGCCGTCAGAAGAGTAAACCGAAGCACGGATCTTCTGGAATTGGTATACTCAGATATCTGTGACTTCAAACAATTATCCATAAAAGCTGGAATAGAGTATTTTATCACTTTTATTAACGATTTCTTGAAGTACTCGTTCGTATATCTTCTCAAGTCAAAAGATGAAGCGTTCGAGAAGTTTAAGGAATTCAAGGCTGAAGTTGAACGTCAAACCGGTCAACAACTCAAATGACGCAGAAGCGATCGAGGCAGAGAATATCGTTCCTTAAAATTCACATCATTCTGCAAAGAGCATAAAATTGTCAACAAAATGAATGCTCCGTATTCTCCCCAATCTAATGGTGCAGTATAAAGGAAGAACAGGACACTGACAGAGATGATGAACTCCATGTTGCTGACAGCATAACTTCCAAAGTGCTTCTGGGGAGAAGCAGCGCTTACGGCTACATTTATTCTGAATAAAGTATCATTCGCGACATCTGACATTACTCCTCATGAACTCTGGTTCAAGGTCAGACCCAACTTGAATGTCATTCGAGTGTGGGGGTGTCTGGCGTATGTGAAGCTTCTAGACCTCAAGATTCAGAAGCTGAAAACGAGAACTACGAAGACCATATTTCTGGGCTATGCTGATAAGAGTGATTCTCAGAGGTTCCTTGATATCGAATCTAATCATATCATAGAATCTTTCGACGCAAAATTCTTTGAAGACAAGTTTGCTAGGCACAAGAATGTTGTTCTCGTGGATGTCCCGGAGAATGTTGCTAGCATGGACGAGGCAAGTACCTCTCAGAGAGAAGTAGTCCAAGAAGAAGTTGTAGTTGATGAGACAATATTTGAACCAGAACTCGCTGAGCCGAGAGCAAAGCGAGTGAGGAGGTCGAAGGACTTTGGAGAAGACTTTGTTACCTATCATGTGGAAGCTGATCCGCTTACCTATGATGAGACAATAAAGACCAGAGATGCTATTTTCTAGAAATAGGCTATTCATGACGAGTTTGACTCGATAACTTCTAATAATACTTGAAAGTTAGTCGATCTGCCTGAAGGAGCTAAACCTATCAGATGCAAGTGAATATTTAAGAAGAAAATGAAAGCAGACGGAACTACTGACAATTCAAGGCCAGGCATGTGGTCAAGGGATTTTCTCAAATACATGGGGTTGACTACTTCGATACCTATGCTCCCATTGCACGATGACTACTATTAGAATGTTGATTGTTCTAGGTGCTATTCACAGAATGGTGATTCATCAGATGGACGTCAAGACAATATTTTGGAATGGTGAACTGACTGAGGAGATTTACATGCAGCAGCCAAAGGGGTTTGTCGTCAAAGGTCTTGAAGACAAAGTATGCAAACAGGTAAAATCTCTGTATGGTCTGAAGTAAGCTCCCAAATTGTGGCACGAGAAGTTTGACAAATTTATCAGTTCAAATGGCTACAAGGTCAGCGAAACTGATAAGTGTGTGTACACGAAGTTCGCTGGCGATAGATGTGTCATCGTTTGTCTCTATGTGGACGATATGCTAACCCTAGGCATGGATGAAGAATGTGTCACTAGAACAAAGATGTTTCTATCGTCTAAATTCAGTATGAAGAACATGGGAGATGCAGATGTCATCCTTGGGATTAATGTAAACCCCCATTCCTGAAAACCGTATTAGTTATTATTTAATTAATTATTTAAACTATTTATTAAAGTATAATTCCTATTATACTAAAACCGTAACCCGTTAATCATCCCAGCGTAAACCTCACTTAGCGAAAACCCTACAGAACTCTTTCATGCATAAAAACTCAACCTGCCCAAATCCCTTTCTCTACGCACAAAACCAATTCCGCACGTAAAGTAAGGAATTAACATCAACAGTTCACCTCGCGTAAAATAGTCAAATAGCAAATTGCTCACCATACCGCGTATATTTTTTCTGTACGTAAATATCAAAAGCAATAGCAAACTACCCAGCATAAACCACTGCCGCAGCAGCAGTAACTAAACCATCGCTTATTTACCCAGCGTAAACTCTTCTTTTCTTCCCTCTGACGTGTCAGGTACCCTACCCCCCCTGACGTGTCAGGTACCCTACCCCCCCTATATACGTATATACGTATAAATATATATATGTATGTATATATCTATATCTATATATATATATATATATATGTATATTTATATATATTTTTATATATAATGTATTATATATAATTATATATATTATTTATTATATATAATTATATTATTTTTAGTACAATATATATATACAGTATATATAATATATTATTATATATTTAAATATGTATATATATGTATATAAGTATTTATTATATTATATATATGTATATACAGTAATTATTATATATATATGTATATACAGTATATATATATAATTATATTAAATATACATATACTATTATATGTATTATTATTATTATATTATATATATATATATATATATATATATATATATATATATATATATATATATATATACCTATATATGTATATATGTATATTTATACATATATGTATTATTAATTATATATGTATATATGTATTTTATTATTTATATATTAAATGTGTATATACAGTATATATATAATTATATTATATATATATCTACCATTATATGTATTATTATTATTATTATATATATATATATATATATATATATATATATATATATATATATATATATATATATATATATATATATATATATATATATATATATATATATATATGTATATTTAGATATATATATGTATTTACTTACAATTGTAAATGTATTTATATTATTGTATGTGTATTATAATATATATACGTAATGAATATATATATATATATATATATATATATATATATATATATATATATATATATATATATATATATATATATATATATATATATATATATATATATATATATGTGTGTGTGTGTGTGTGTGTGTGTGTGTGTGTGTGTGTGTGTGTGTATTAATTCATATATGCATTAAGTAAGTATAAATGAATAATGGTATTTTTGTATATATATATATGTATATATATATATGTATTAGGTAATTATGTTAGGTATATATGTACGCATATTATTTAATGTATATATTTATACATGTATTATTTTATTTATACAAGATATTTATTTTATGTATTAATGTATTATTAACTAATAAAAATATGTAATTATATATGTATGGTTGTATTGATATTTTAGTAGTATGTACATATTTATATATATGTTATTAAATTCCTTATTCAAATGAACAATATATATATATATATGTTATATGTTATATGTTATTAATGCATTATATATTAATAATGTATATATGTACATATGTCTAAATGCAGTTGTATGTATAAGTATATATATGTTATTAAATTATCTATATTATATATATGTAAATATGTTAGGTATGTATACTTGTACTAGGTTAACATAAGTAATTAAGCATGGTGTAAATTAGTGATTTATAAATTATTGTTATCTGTTCGTAGGTATCCGAGACGGTGCTACCTTGACTGCTGGTTCCGGATCATTGCTTGTGCACACCAGAGTTCCAGGCAAGTATACCTTGCCTTGTTGATACTATTTAAATTCAGATGTTAACTAGTTGCATATTTCATTGTTTCAATATTAACTGTGCGCGTCCGAGGAGACTCAGGTGCAGTCAACGAAGGCATTGACGTTAGGACTTGTGTCTGACCTAGTGTCTAGTGGACCCACCTAAAGTTGAGGAGTTATCAATATGACTTCCCAGGCCTTGACACGTATCTTAACACGTCACAGAGTGAGTTCATGTAGGGACGCGTGCTTCATGATCGACTGGCCATCAGCATGAGCAGCACGTGTGACGGCATTTAGCTTAGTTGTTTATTTTCTATAGCGACTTGCATCATAGTATAAGGTGTCCACGTTGCATTCGCGACTTGTACATTGAGATTGGGCGGGGAAGACAATTAGTAGGCGTATGGGACAGACATTTGGCCGCCGTAGTTTCAGAGTAAACTACGGGGCCGTGAGCCTCAGTGTTACCCGGTTATGGGCCATGTGTTACCCGGTTATTGGGCTCAGGTTTCCGGTTATGGGCATATATGCTTGTCGATACATACGGCAGAGGTTACTAGCTGCGCGCTATCATGATCGGTGATGTAGTCAGCATATATACTCCCGGCGTTCAGTTTACAGCTAATGCCAGGTACTTAGCCTCTGGCTCGACGCTATGCTTTATACCTTTCACCTACCCATACGTACCAAGGTTGTCTTCAAAGTGCATTTCACATAGCTGGTTAGATTACCCTTGAGTTTACACAGTATATACTTTATGGCATGCATTTTTGTATCTTGTTACGTCCCTCTGAGGACCTGGTTCTCTTCCAGATCCGGACGAGCACTTGTACCCTACCATCTACGGAGCAGGAGTAGAGACAGGATTCCCGATTGAGGACTTCGAGGCATTTCCAGGGGAGTTCCCGTGACTTGAGTACGCAGCTGCATCGGACTAGAGTTTTCATATCTAGCTAGTTGATACTCTAGTCTAGTTATCTTACTTCTTTCTGCACTTTATTTACATTTCTGTATTTCAGTGGATTTGTCCCCATTCAGACTATTTCAGATGTATTATGGATATTCAGACTCTTGTATTTTATTTATCAGCATTTGTTTCAGCATTTATGATATTGTATTCTGTGGATGAGATTAGATATTGCCTACTATATATTAGCATATTAGACTTGTTAGTATTTTAGGACAGCGTAGCACACTTCGATAGGATCCATTAAATTGGGATATCCTTCGGAGTCGTGTCAGCTGGCCAATGCCACGTGGTCTGGTTCCATATATTTTGGGACTGGGGCATGACACGGACTCAGAATCGGGCTCACGGACGCAAAGTGGTGCTTTGTTGGTGCACTTTATAATTAGCACGTCAGTATCGTCGCATGGCGCTCGTGCGCTCCTTTTAAGCGCGAGTTTCATACACGGTTGCTTGCTCGGGCACATGCTTCATGGAGCCATGCGGCCTGGAGTGCATGCAGTCAGGTGCGCATGCGGCCAGGGGCCATGCGGACAGGTGCCCATGCAGAAAGGTGCGCATACGGCAAGGATCCTATGGGGCCAGGGGCGCATGCGGCCTGGAGCTATGCGGCCAGCTAGTTAGCTTGAGCGAGTCAAGTGTGGAGGGGACAGGGAATGTTGTTGGCAGCTCGGTGCGGCGCTGTCTTCTCTGTGTTGTACAACACGCAGGAGGTGCAGGTGGCACGGGCGGAGCGGGTGGCTCGTGGCTCTCTGTGCCACGTGGCTGCAACAGCTACAGCTTTTGGCACCTGACGGCGTTGTCTGCTTTGTGTAGTACAGCGGCGCAGGCGGCTCATGCGGCCTGATTTTTTTTCTCAGGCTGCATGGAAGCTAAAATCCTCTTTATATATAGAGGGTCTCCTATTTCATTTAGTGTGTTGGAATAATTGAGAAAGAGAGAAAAAAATGGAGAGCACCAGCAGGACCTGCGGCAGTTTTTTAGCATCCTTCTAAATGAATCTTCCGAGTGATCCGAAGGTGACCAAGAGCGTTCCAGAAGTTCTCGTGTGAACTTGCTGGATCCTGGGGGCAGATCGTTGTATAGCGCGAATCTTACTTTGAGCTCTAGTGGTTTTGATCACCCCAGCAGGAGTTCCCTTCTTTGTATTTAGATTCTTGTTCTCGTTCTTCTCGGTGTAGCGTCTGCGAACGTAAAGAGAAGAACGATTTTCTGATTCATGTTGTATTTGCATTTTCTTTGGGTTGTCAGTTTGTAACAAGTTCCTTGTTTATTTCTTCTGTAGGGTTGTGTGTCACTGAAGAGGAACTCTTGTGTGAATCTCAGTACACCAACTTCTCTTCTGGAGTTTGTAGAGACGAATTCTTGTGTGAGTCTTTACTTTGTGGCTACCTCTTCTTCTTTGATCTGACTTCGGGACTAACACGAACCAATGGCCATAATCTAATCAATTTATGTACTCTACAAGAATAAATTACTAATTAAGATTATAGTTATTAAAAATTAAAAATTAATTAAGATTATAATAAATATTAATTCATACAATTAAAAATTAATTAATTATTGTAATTATGATTATAATTAATTAAGATTATAATAAAATATCATATAATAAAATTATAAATTAATTATTATAATTATGATTAATAAAGATATAAATTATTAGTTAAGATTATAATAAAATAAAATATTAAATTATTAATTAATCAATTACTAAAAAATTAATAAATTATAATACAATTATAATACAATATTAATTAATCAAAGTATAAATTAATAAAATAATTTTTAGTTATTTTAATTATAATTAATAAATTATTAATTAAGCTTTTTAAAAAATATTAATTAATAAAATTCAACTCCAACCAAATCCTAATTTTGGATTTGGTATCCATCTTTTATATCCAAATTTAATTCCAACCAAACATATGAATTTGACTTCAAATCCATGAAATTTTTAAATCCGACTCCAAATCCGATTTACCAAACAACCCTAATAGAATTTAATATTGTGTTTTTATCAACTAAACAACGTACAGCTTGTGGTATGTGGGTGCCATTACATCACTTAGTATTTTTTTTTAGATGTCCGATAATACGTACGAAACTTTTTGTACACGCTGCATTGCATGTCATTTTGATTCATCATCTCACATTTTTTCTGCGATTTGATTTCGAGACAGTCCGTCTAGCCAAAAATGTTATATCTTTTCTCACTGACTAAGCACAAGAGCCAGATGAGTTAGATAATTGGTTTGATGATGAATTAATCACAGCTGGTCTTCTGTGCAAATGAAACTTTGTCATTCTAGGCACAAAACTAAAACAATTAGTTTTGGAGAGGAAAAAAAGAGAGGAACAAGTCCAAACATATATATTTGGTAGAACAAATCAAGTCAATTATTACCAAATAGCATAACAATTATCGTGTCAAAACAATATATCTTTTGTTTTGGTATTTCTATTGCGTAATGTTTTCTTCTTTTTCCCTATGGAGCCTTATAATCCTGAACCAACTGCTGCATCAGTCTTATGCACCAATTAATGCATGGTTTGGTTGAGTCAATAAGAAGCTATTTTGCAACTGTTTTCAAGTAAAAGACGAGAGGTGGTGCAACTTAAATAGGGTTGCTAGAACTGGAATTTCTTCAGTACTTGACCTATATATATATATATATATATATATATATATATATATATAAAGATGGCAGCTTAAGTTGATATTCATGAACAATGGTTTACCTTGGATATTTCTTAGTAAGTCAATTCCATTAGCCCATTCATCCTTTTGCACGCCTATATATATATATATATATATATATATATATATATATATATATATATATATATATATATATATATATATATATATATATATATATATATATATATATATATATTGGTATTTTTGTCTTTAGACTATAAAAGATAGTCTCACATTGGCTACACCACCAAATTGATATCTCAATCTAATGCTTTGCTTATGTTGATGTGTGCACATGGGGTGTGGTGAGGCACATAAATGTCATGTGGGGGTATTTTATTGGGATGAAGAAGGATTAACTCCTTAATGAAAGCATTTATATTTTTTTGTTATTCTCTTGAAATTTATTCCATAGGAGCTAAGTCCCGACTCGGACTCGGGCTCGGACTCGGACTCGGGTTCAAGGACTCAAAGTGGCGCTTTGTTGGCGCACTTTGCACTTAGCACGTCAGCATGCGCTGCCGCATGGGTTGCCGCTTGCGCTGCGGCTTGCGCTACTACTGCTGCAGATATATTTGAACGGTTATGGAAATATATGGTCTATTATTCAGATCCATTTTTTTGTGAAATTTGAAATTAATTCGTGCCTATCTTATAGGGATTCGTAATTAATATGTTTCTATCTTTCCATAACTGTTGGGCGGCTAGAGTTTTCACCCTCTCTCTATAAATACTCTCTCCGTGCATCTTTGAGGACTTACTTCGAGATAGAGAAGATGAAGAGAGTTGAAGCAGCCGCTATTGCAGTCCAGAAAGTTTGTACGAGTCTAAGCAAGGAGGTGACAACGAGCGTTCCAGAAGTTCTACGTGAACTTGCTGGTTCATAGGAGCAGATCGTGTGGGACGAATCTTGCTTTGAGCAACGATGATCTTCATCACCCCAGCAAGCAGAGTTTATTCTTCTTCTTCATCTTCTGTTTTGCAAGTTGTAAACTCTGTTCTGTCCGTTTGCAACTGCGATTGCAAGGAAGAACGAGAAGATAGTTTTCTCTGATTCTGTTGTCTTCTTGTTTCAAGTTGTAATCAGATCCTATATATAATCTTCTTGTTGGATCGAGAGATATCAGGAAGAAAACTCTTGTGTGAACTCCTGATCTCGACTTCAACTTCTGGTTCTATCATCTTTGATTAAGCCTCGGGACTAACAATCTCAAAGAAAGATCCGAGTAAGATGGAGAACTGATCAAACCTTCTCGATACTAGCGTTCACAAGCTTAAGAAGTTTGATGGTGAACACTATAACATTTAGAAGAGGAAGATCTCTCTGAATCTTCGTCTTGTCAAAGTTGCTTATGTGTTGGTTGATCCAGAACCTACCATCCATGAAGATGGAGGAGAACTTGAAGTTGGTGTAGCACAGGACGCGCACAACAAGTGAAAAGAAGACAACGACCTCTGCAGGCTATTGATCCTCAATGCAATGGAGGACTCGATGGCAGAGTCTTACAGCAAGAAAGAGAAGGCGAAAGATGTCTGGGAAGCTCTTGAGAAGCATTACAAAACTGATAAAAAAATATCTAAAATCCATCTCGTTGAAAAGTTTTTTTACTTTGCTATTTGAAGACGAGAAAGTAATGTTGTTGCAAGTCAAGGAACTTCTGAAGATGCAACAGAAGCTGAAGTAAGAGGGCATGAAGCAGGAAGATAAGTTCATAGTGGGGGCTATCGTCACCAAGCTTCCTCCAGGCTGGATCAAGTTCAAGACTGATATGTACCGAAAGAAGATGGAGATCCAGCTCGAAGATCTTGTTCACTGGATTCACATTAAAGATGAGGCCAGGGGACAACTGAAG
Organism: Iris macrosiphon; assembly: GCA_036927795.1. Classification (NCBI taxonomy): domain Eukaryota; kingdom Viridiplantae; phylum Streptophyta; class Magnoliopsida; order Asparagales; family Iridaceae; genus Iris; species Iris macrosiphon. Next base: position 155,193,496 of record JAYESA010000014.1, read on the forward strand.
TTGGATTCCCTGTCCAAACAGTTGGCAAAGGCCAACTTGGTGCATGCTGGTGATTCTAAAGGAAAGCAGAAGGCTTCTCACAACAACAAAAAAAGAAGAAATTCAACCATCTGAAAGTGATGTCGGCTTCGTTCAAGCCAAAGCCCAAGTCCAAAGTGACTTGCTTCAATTGTGGCAAGAAGGGCCACTACCGGAGTGACTGCAGATCCAAGTCCAAACAGACAGAGCAATGTGAGCCTAACAAGGTTGCTATAATTGCGCAGGTTGTTACGACTGGTGCCAACTTTGACTGGTGGGTGGATACTGGCGCATCCTGTCATGTTTTCTCAAAGAAGGAGTTGTTCACCACCTACAAGCCTACATCTGAGAAGGTTATGGTGGCGATCCAGGCACAAGCTGAAGTACTCAGGACCGGAACGGTGGTACTGAACCTGACTTTGGGAAAGTTGTTGACACTTCAGGATGTGAAGCATGTACCAATGATAGCCAAGAAAGTCGTTCAAGAGGGTTGACCGAAGCATAGATCTGTGCATAGACAAAGATCACCAGAAAGTCGTTCAAGCGGGTTAACCGAAACATAAATCTTCTGGAGTTGGTGCACTCAGTTATCTATGACTTCAAACAGTTCTCCACAAAGGTCAAGATGAAGTATTTTATTACATTCATCGATGACTACTCGAAGTATGCGTTCGTTAATATGCTCAAGTCAAAGGACGAAGCATTCGAGAAGTTCAAGGAGTTCATGGTTGAAGATGAACGTTAGACAGGGAAACAACTCAAAAGACTTAGAAGTGATCGAGGCAGAGAGTATAGGTCTATTGAATTCGCATTGTTCTACAAAGAACATGAACTTGTCAATGAGACGACTGCTCTGTATTCTCCTCAATCCAATGGAGTAGCTGAGAGGGAGAACAAGACGTTGACAGAAATAATGAACTCAATACTGTTAACTGCAGGTCTTCCAAACTGCTTCTGGGAAGAGGTTGCGTTGACGGCTACGTTCATCCTGAACAGAGTGTCCTACGCAACATCCAATGTCACTCCTTATGAACTTTGGTTCAAAGTCAGACACAACTTGAATGTCATTCGAGCATGGGGGTGTCTGGCATATGCGAAGCTCCCGGACTTAAAGATTCAGAAACTGGGTACGAAGACAACGAAGACCATCTTCTTGGGTTATGCTGAGAAGAGTGATGCTCAGAGGTTTCTTGATATAGAATTAAATCATATCATTGAATCTCGCAATGCAAAATTTTTTGAAGATAAATTTGCAAGGCACAAGAACATTATTATCGCGAATATTCTGGAGAATAGTGTGGGTGCACAGGAGGCTGAAGCTTCCAAAGAAGATTTAGTACATGAATAATTTGTCATTCTAGAGACAACGTTCGAACCAGAACTCACAGAATCGAGAACTAAGCGGGTGAGAAGATAGAAGGACTGTAGAGTAGATTTTGTCACCTATCATGTGGAAGCAAATTCGCTTACCTATGATAAGGCGATGAAGACCAGAGACGTTGTCTTCTGGAGAGAGGCTATTAATGACGAGTATGACTCAATAACCTCCAACAACAGTTGGGTGTTGGTCAATCTGCCGGAAGGAGATAAACCAATTGGATGCAAGTGGATCTTCAAAAGGAAGATGAAGGCCGATGGAACTATTGACAAGTTCAGGGCAATGTTAGTTGCCAAGGGATTTTCTCAGAAGCAGGGGCTCGACTACTTTGACACATATGCTCCAGTAGCGCGGATGACGACCATCAGGATGTTGATTGCTTTGAGTGTAATTCACAAGCTAGTTATTCATCAGACGGATGTCAAAATAGTATTTATGAATGGAGAGTTAACCGAAGAAATTTACATGCAATAACCAGAAGAATTTGTCGTCAAAGGGCTTGAAAAAAAAGTTTGCAAGTTGGTAAAATCCTTATACGGTATGAAGCAAGCTCCCAAGATATGACACAAAAAATTTGATAAAGTCATAAAATCAAACGGCTACAAGGTCAGCAAGACGGACAAGTGTATTTACACAAAGTTTGCTGACAGAAGAGGGGTAATTGTTTGTCTTTACGTAGACGACATGCTGATCCTAGGCACAGATCTAGCATGAGTCACTGAGACAAAGAAGTTCCTCTCATCCAAGTTCAGTATGAAAGACGTGGGGGAAGCTGATGTTATCCTCGTGATAAAGATCATCCGGACGGACACTGGAGTGACGCTGTCACAGTCTCATTATATTGAGAAGATGCTCACACGTTATGGATATCAGGATCTTCCAGGGATCGATACTCCATACTGGTGTGACAAGAAGCTGAAGCCAAATCCTAAGGAAAGCGTCATGCAGCTGGAGTATTCAAGCGTCATTGGGAGTTTGATGTATCCAACAACTGCCACAAAGCCTGACATAGCTTTTTTGTGGGGATGCTAAGCCGATTCACGAGAAACCCAGGTGTGGAGCACTAGAAGGCTATGAAAAGAGTGATGAGATATCTCAGGAGGACTCAGAAGTATGCACTGTACTATAGTGGGTATCCGACAGTAGTGGAAGGCTTCAGTGATGTAAGATGGTGTTCAGAAGTAGAGAGCGAATGGTCCACATGAGGAAATATCTTTTCTATGGGTGGAGCTGTTATATCGTTAAAGTCGAAGAAGCATACTATTCTCTCTCATTCCTCGATAGAATCTGAGTTTTATGCACTGGCTGCTATAGCGGATGAAGCAGAGTGGCTTCGGGAGCTCATGTATGATCTTTTATTGGTTGGTGCACAGATTTTAGCGGTACAGATATACTGCGACAACCAGGCGACTGCAGCGGTGGAATCAAATAACATCTTCAATGGTAAGAAAATGACTGTGCGGTTGAGGCACATGGCAGTGAATGATCTGATAAAGACTGGAGTCATTATCGTAATTGATATTCAGAGTCAGAAGAACCTGGTGGACACGTTCACCAAGGGTCTCAAGTGCCATCTGGTCGAGGACACAACAACCAAAATGGACTTGAAGACACTATGATATTGTGTCTATGTAATTCTACCATAAAATTTTATGCTATTAGTTCAAAGAAAAATTTACTATGCATCTAGCTTTTGGTTCAAAGAAGGACCATTGACTGGAAGAATATCAGGAATAATGGGTAGTCATTTTTGACATTCTGATATTATGTCTATATAATTCTACCATAAAGTTTTATGCTATTAGTTCAAAGAGAAATCTACTAGGCATCTAGGTTTTGGTTCAAAGAATGACCATTTACTGGGAGAATATCAGGAACAGTGGGTAGTCATTTGAGACATTGAGGGGTTACGGACCCAGAACCACTGTTGTCTACTTCTTGTTCTTTATGAAGAATCAATTCATGTGGAAGGATGGATTTGACGCCTTAATGAGTTCTCTGACAAAGTGAATGTCCGGTGTGCTTTACAGGAAGCACGTAGTTTTATCACTACTGGGACTTCTTTCCATGCTACAGTGGTGTGACACCACAGAGGTAAAAGATGTAAATCCTTGATATTAAGTCATGTCACAAAGGCGTAGCACCGCGCATAGGCAGGTAGCCTAATGTTATAGAATAAAGAGTGGTAGGCAGCACTATAAAAAGGTCGATGACCTCATGTTATAGTAGTGTGACACCACTGCAAATCCTATCACCCAAAAATAGGTATTTTGTGTGTATTTTGTATTTCGTATATTTGTTTTAGATTTTTTTTTCAAAACAAATAAAACCCAATAATTTTATTAGGATACTTCACCATGGTTTGGACATTAATAATATATGATGGCCCCAAAGTCTGTATCGTCCTTCATAGGAAGTAGCCTACACAAGAGACACTACCTGCAGGATCCTTTCGTGGCTTAGAAATTCGATCACTTTGTGCTAATATGATATTAGTGTGACGACCATAGATTAATGGTTAAATATTTAGATAGATAGATAGATATATATATATATATATATATATATATATATATATATATAAAATTTATTTGTGGTTAACTTCTAATCCCAACTCCCTACAATTAGCATTCCATAATTTTTCGTGTCAAGTTAGACATTCCCTTTTTGTAAGATTGCATATTATTTACTATTACCTATTTTGTGAGATAACCATTTAATTATTTACTTAGTTAATTAGATAATATAATTACTTGATTTATTATAACTAAATAAATATCTAATTATTAATTATAAAGTATTTTCATAAAATATTTTGAGTATAGAATTTTATTAAAGCCTTACAAAATAAATTTTTAGAATTTATTTGGTGTGCAAATATCATTTTTGTATTTCCCCATTTATATATTCGAATATAAGTTACTAAATATAAGGATAACAATAATAATAATAATAGCAATAATAGTAATAATGATAATAATAATAATAAAATTAGTAATAATAATAGTTAATAATAATAATAATAATAATAATAATAATAATAATAATGAATATAAAAGAAAAAGAAAAAGAAAAGAAAAAGAAAAAGAAAAAGAAAAAGAAAAAGAAATGAAAAAGATAACTACTAAGCCTAATTAAACTAATCCTAACTAACAAAACCATTAAAACCTTAACAACTCAATCCTATTCTACCCAACCCAGCAACCCAGAACGTGAACCCCCCCCCCCTCTAGATTACTCTCTCTTTCCCATCTCTCTCTCTCTCTCTCTCTCTCTCTCTCTCTCTCTATATATATATATATATATATATATATATAGATGAATTCAACTCCCAAACCCTAACTCTCTCTAGATTACTCTCTCTTTCCCATCTCTCTCTCTCTCTCTCTATATATATATATATATATATATATATATATATATATATATATATATATAGATGAATTCAACTCCCAAACCCTAACCCTAGTAGTCGACCCAGGCCGGCGCCGCCGTCCCCACGTCGGCGACCATCTCGCGCCGACCGCCGCCTCCCCGAGCCGCCCCATCTTCAAGGTGATGTATCTCCTTCATCTCTCAACTTTTTCTCAAGCGGTTTGTTCGTGTACGTTCACAACCTAACTCTCTAGGATTCTCATTCAAGCGGCACAAGTTTTCGTGTCCCGAATTGGTCGAAAATTCGACCAGAAAATGACCAAAAAACTGACCAAAACAGTTTAGAATTTCTAATCCAAACCTCCATGTACACACCCAATTTGCCGTCAACCTGTTTAATATTTTCGAACTAATTAAAAGAATTTTCTTCTCCATATAACCAAGAAATTTTTTGTTCTTTAGTTTATGTTAATTTGTTCTATGTGTTAAATTATTCAACCTCCAAATTGACCAAAAACTTATTTTTAAAATATTAGAAAATTATGATACGAAGTACGTTCCACCAAACGAGACCGTCTCGTCGTGTACTAATTGTACCAAAAGGCGCGTATGGTATATCATGACGTGTGGGCTTTCGCAGAAACTGATTTGGACGTGTGTGCGCGTCGGAATCACCAGTATCCGTAAAAAGGTCTCGTATCGTGACTTTTGCAAAACACCACGCCATTTAGTGTACGCTCGTAGGAATGCGACGAAACTTACGCCATTGAATTCGTGGTATCACGCTGGTCCTGTGACCCAAGTTTCATGCGATTCTGAGACAGTTGACCAAGCCGCCTATTTACGGGTCCTATAGTTGACTTTTAGGACAAATTTGTGTTTGGCTCACCAAAATCCAAAATTGGATATACCGTTGAGTTCGTACTGACGTTTATAATTTGTTTGACCTATAATTTGTCTCATTTTGAGATCTTTACCTCTGGCACGCTTTTCAGTGTAAAGTGGCCCACGTGTGGACCCGCTTTGACCCAAAATTACCGTTTTGCCCCTGTATCCAAATTGAACGAAAGGGTAGTATTTTCTAGCTATCTCGCTTATTCTGGGAACGTTGGTGATGTTTATTTCAGCATCCGGAGACGTTCATTCTGATGACATAGTTTCTGATCCATTGTGCCTGACGTCTGGAAGCTTACACTTTGCAGCTTTCTTGCCAGGTAAGATATCTTGCCAAATTGCTTATAGTACTTTGCATGCTTATCATATTTTTATATATTCATTATATTTTTTTTTTCCAGTCATAATTATATACTATATATATGTTGACACACACTTGACACATAGTATCATGGGAGGGGAGGACAATCAGTAGGCGTATGGGCTATATCCACTCTGGTAACCCGTAGTAACTAGCACGCACTACGGTAGTTGTGTCACGATGGTCGCTACCCTCAAGGTATGTCAATTTCTGGTATCGCGATAGTCTCTACCCTCGAGGTATGACGGCTTCTGATGTTCATGGACGTGTGTGTGAGTTGTGAGATAGATAGAGTAGCCTACCCATGCCCATACGTCAAAAAGTTGTCCTCATTATACATTTTATATAGATTATCTAGTACAGCGTACTTATATATTTTCTGTCTATTATGCATGTTTTACTGTATTCAATTGGCATGCTTCTATGTATCTTGTTACGTCCCTCTGAGGACCTGGTCCCTTTTCAGGTGTAGACGATCTTGATTATTCACAGGAGCACGGATCAGGACTTGCTACTTATCTCTTTCGAGGAGGTCATCTCTTTGAGTCTCCTTGTTCATTAGATGTACCTATTTTGTTTCTCTTATATTCTAGTTTGGTAGTGGATCTGTCTCCACCCAACTACTTGCTCTTATCAAACATTTTATACTTGATTCAGTTATATAGTTGATTGGTTATCTGATTTTGTGGATGAGATCTAGTTATGCCCGTGACTTGTGACAATATATATATACCACATGTGAGTTATTATTCATATTACAGCATACGTGTGTATTATGGTATCCATATATTGGAGTTGCCATATACATACGGCTGACATGCTTACGTATTCCTAGTCCTACGTATTTTGGGACTGGGGCGTGACAACCACAGAGATAAAAGATGTAAATCCTCGACGGAAAGTCATGTCACAGCGGCGTAACACCCCAAGGAAGCGCAAGGCTTCGTGCTGGGTAGTTTGGCACTACAAAGAGGGAGTGAACTTCATGCTACAGTGGATGACACCACATGAGGGAGTGAACCTCGACAGAAGGCCATGTCATATCGGCGTAGCACCGCAAGGAAGCGCAATGCTTCATGCCACATACTCTTTAAGAACTCACCTATAGTGTATGAAAAGAGATACATGCCGTCTCTTGAGGGAAAACTTGTAGAAAACCCACATACATACACCAAAATCAGGCGTGCACAGAGCCTTCAATGTGCAACCGGAAGCACAGTTGATGTCATTGTGTGAGTGGAAAAAATTGTAACTATGGTGCATAATTCAAGGCTTAGTTCATTCTTGTATCATACTGTTATTTTGACCCATGCAGGAAGATTCAAGTCGAAGCGACATCTATCCTATTGAATGATGGACAGTCACTATAAGGAACACTCAACCCATATATTGAGATATGTGGGAGATTGTTGGTATTTTTGCCTATGGACTATAAAAGATAGTCCCACATAGGCTACATCACCAAGCTCAAAATCGATCACAATTATCTCTATTTTCTTAGCTTCCTTTCTTATTCAATATGGACTAAACAAATTGGACCACTCCTGTGAGATCCATCTCATAGTATCTGTATCGATATATGGATACGTATTTTATGCTTTGTACTGTGCTTTATTGGTTCTCGTGGAATCTCAAAATTGTAACTTTTATCACTGACCGGATTATCGTCGGTATTTTGCGACATACCGACAAAAAATTCGTCCGACGGATAAAGTTTGACTTTTGAGATATTTTGAGATATTTTTATGAATAGTGTTGGATGCTTTCTTTTATCAAATGGTTTCTTGGTTTTGTATTGAATGGATGAGATCGATTTGACTTGTAACTTCGATCGTTGACGTGGCGGATCGAACGGTCACGATTAAATCACCTCTTCTATATATATGAAATTATTTTCTCTCTCTTTCTTTTCTTTCTTCCTTCACTTCTTTATTTCCTCTCCAATTTCTCGCAGAAGTTAGGAACTTGGTCTTGAGGCCTTAGAGTGTGATTTCTGAACCCCTCTCGGTGGTGGAGTTGAATATTTAGACGGTAAGCTCAACTTTAAGCAAATACATCTTAACAAAATACTGAACGACATAATTTTATTGCAGTTTTTATTTTTCTTGATATTTTGTGATTAGAATTTTACTTTTCCTATAGAAACCGTAGTATTTATCCGTGAGAAACTCGACATTGAAGACGATAGCCGGTGCGATTATCACGAGACTTAGTTTATGTGCTACTTGAGACCCGTGCATAGTTTCTATTCTGATAGTTTTGAGTTTTGTGGATTCTGGACAAGTTTCGATTTTTTTCGTAAATCACTTGTACGGTGGAATCGATCTCTCAAATATCAAATTTGGTGAAATCAAATGTCCCCAGGCTGTTGAAAATTTGATCATATATAATTTTGACATTTGAAAATCTAAATTCTGAGTTAGAACGGAGTTTTTACGGTCCGAACAAGTCTCAAAAATATTTCATGTCTGGATTTTTGTGACCAATCAAATGATCCGACGATGATCCGCGACAGTCCTACGAATGATCCGAATTTTGACTCATTACTTGTTGTGAGCGATCGGATGATTCGTCCTTGATTCACGGCAGTCCGACGGATGATTCAGATTATGGATCATTACTTGCTGTGACAGATCGGATGATCCGACGGTGATCCGAGGAGATCCGCCGGATAATCCGAATGACCCTATTTTTGCATGTTTTGTCTTGTTCTTTTACCTTTCGTCTGTGATACTTTCTTGGCATGATCCGACACATGTATATATTTTTTCCTGTGATACTTCTCGGCCCTACTTGTTTATTGTATTGACCTGCCCATTGTACCCAGTTTTGACTTTATGTATAGTTTGGGACACATACCCATTATACCCTGTCATGTACGTTCCTGATAGTGACCCGTCATGGTGCACTCCTGCTACCTGACTTGACAAATGTATAGTTTGGGGACACCTACCCATTATACATCTGTCCAGACCTGTCATGTACTTACCTGATAGTGACCCGTAGTGGTCCACTCCTTATTTTTTGACCGATATATTGACTGTTGTGGTTTGTTATAATGCACGCTCGTCTTGCCTATAACCGTATGGTTGTATTTTCGTATAGTCTTATGATTGTGTTTGTCAAAATATTGTCTTGTCTAGTTCATCCATGCGGGGAGCATCATGTCTAGGATGGATTCTGTGGATTATCACACCCGAAATCCTAAACTAAAATGTTAAGGATTAATAACTAGCAAGAATAACTAGAGCATTGGGGGAGGATCTCCTGGTTGCATGCAGTCTTGTGCCCCGATAACTTTTACTGATTGATGGACGTGTAGCATATCGTCGAGTAGTGCACATTTTTAGCTCACCGTCGTGTAAGGCATATTATATTGACTTACTCAGGTTCACCTTTGTGTGACTTCGATTAGGAGCGCATCTCTCCTAGGGATGGTGTGTCCACTATTATTTACTTTATTGTCGTCCGACGTTTGGGTAGTTTGGATAGTCTACAGGACATGCGACAGAATGGAAATTCTAAATTGCATTTGTTAGTAATTAGGACTTGTGATAAACCTAGTAGCTAATGTAATAAGCCGTACTTCTTGCTTGGCCGTGATTGATGGATGGAGTCCATTTCTTGTTTGGTCTTATATTGCTTTGCTTGCTTAACCGTGACCCGGCGTGGTGCACTTCGGTCTATTGTCTTGTGCGTTATTTACCTTATATGAACTGTTCCTTACATGTTCCCCTTGCATGATTCCATTACAGTGCTAGTTCTTTTCTCGTTACTTTTTCTCTTCCATTTTACTTATATGTATATGTTCACCTTGCATGATCCCGTACATATTTTCGTCCAGTTTTCTTTACATGTTACCTGTTTGTTTATTTTTTGTTTTTCGGTGTGCCTTACATTATACATGGTGGTTACATGTTGCTTAGGATATTGTAGCTCTATATTGTATTGCTGGTTTTAGTTCATAGTTTAGCTTCCTTTGTGGTACTTGCTATTTGGGGTCTGGCCTTACTAGTTTTGCTTAGCCAGATCCAGTAGCAGAGCCAGAGAATCTTCCATTACTTTCTATGGATGGTGACCACGCGGAGCACCAGACTAATTGAGTGGGTTCTTATCTTGTTCTCCCACTTATTGTACATATTTTTTTGTGGCATTTAGCCTTGAGCACATGTTAGCTCGTATTTTTGACTTGTTATATCTCCTATTAGGCATGACATGATTATCATATTATAGACTATAGATAGAGTTGATCATGTATGACTTACACTCTTGCTAGTTCTTTATTTTGTATTACTAGCTTCTTGATCAGTTATGTATATATAGTTTGGGACGCTTTACTATTTTGCTTCTGATGATCATATTTTCTTGCACATTGTGATTTTCTGCTTGTGATTAAGACACTAGGATTGCTTGACTTATGTTGACTGATGGCTTGTAGTATTAACCCCCCATGTCTATTCACAGTCGTGATCGTATCTCGGGATACTGAGTACTCTGATATACGTAGTTGGCTTTGTTAGTCCCCGCTCTCCAGTATTCTGGACCTGGGGCCTGACAACTCCCTTTAATCTCTTCACCACACTTGAGCGAACAACCAGATGTGAAATACAATCGAAAAAAATAACTGATTACAAATAAAACAACTAACGAGTATTGAATCATTTTCTTTAGAAGGAAAGCTAGTGAAGATTTATATTTTAGTTAAGAATAATTCTATGGTGACACATTTTTATTCACATACTTTATAACCACACTTATGTGGCAAGTGATATGGCATGTTCATCTCAGCCTTAAAAGAAAAAAATTTAATAGAGCATGTCAATAATTAACAGTTTTTTACATGTAGATGGAAATTTAGACATTTAATTATCGACTTTTGGTATGAAAATTGGTATTTTTGCATGTATATACAGTAATTAAGATCCAAAGATTAATTTAGGTCATTCCAACAATTTTGTCATGCATGGTTAACGTTCGATTCGTAGATTCTCGAGTTTGAAATTGTGTCTCATTCTATGATTATCAAGTTATCTCTTGGTGTATCACATAGCCCATGTACCATGCATGCCAAAACAGTTGAAATGACCTAAATTAATATTTGAGTCTTAATTACTGTCTATACATGCCAAAACTACTCATCATCTACATACCAAAAATCGGTAATTAAATACCTAAACTTTCCATCTAATGTCAAAAATTGTTAATTATTGACTTTTAATTAATTCCTTCTTTTAACGCTGACATGGACATGTCATATCATTTGCCACATAAGTATGGCTATAGAGTATGTCAATGAAAATGTATTCCCATAGAATTACTCGGCATCATTTTCTAAACAAATTGATGAACAAATTGATGTTTGAATGTATTCAAATTTCATATCTATAAATTGTAAAAGGTAGTTGTTCTAATATACAATTATCAGTCATACTATTTTTAGTAAAACATTAATGTATACAGCTGTCATATATACAACTACTATATTATTAGTCAAGCTATTCTAAAAAAGATATTAATACATACAATCATGATCCATCAATCTTTTCTTTCATATATATATATATATATATATATATATATATATATATATATATATATATATATATATATATATATATATATAACAATTCATGTTTCAAAATTTTGTTGTTAAGAAATTCAAATTATTAGTCGCCTTTAAAAAAATAAAATATTTCCTTGATGTCTGGCCACTGCTGATCACAGCAAGGACACAGTGGGTCGTGTTTGTTGTGTCTTGGTGGTGAGGAGATGTTTGGTGTTTGGGGAGGATGTTTCCTATAAATTTTCACAGTTTTACATTAACATATATAAAACTCTACAAATCATTAAATTATATTATGAACCCACTAACAGAAAGCTTTTAATGGGAAGAGTACTAACTGATGAAGCACAATCTCTACCAACGCTGTTTTCTACTGGTAGATAAACTCTTTTGAAGTAAAGTTAATCAAGACACAAGATTTAATTTTTATTAGGTTAGCTTCCATACCTATTTGGAGTCTAGAGCATGACTTTCAGCATGCACGCTTGACTAATTTGTCTAGATATTAGGTATGGATCAAGTCACAATAGGCTATCATCCTGATACCAACTTTACGGGATTTATTTTATTACACTTGTTTAAGTTAGGGGAATTGAAGTTCCAAGAATTTTACTTGCAAATGTTCACCAACGTTTTGTGATTTGGTTATTAGGAATTGCATTCCAATAAAAACTTCAAACCCTCCTACTACTATTCTTCGTCATCCAACCATATCTTAGAAGAATACGGTATACTAGATCAAGTACGGAATCAGAACTCGGGTTGGATAAGTACGAAGGACGAAAGATATTGAACCATGTTAAATAATTTTTTTAACCTACGTAATTTTTTTATTGAAAAAATATTTCGTCCCTAGTCAATAGTATGTATCATATGAAAGTAAAAGCTGAGGACACGGCATTTAAGTACCTATGCTAGCAACTCTTCAATAATGAGACAAATGGATGAATTCATATATTCAATTATCTGTTGGTAGAAAAAAATGCAAGTTAAATATGCAAAATTAAAAGAATTTTATATCATGTAGTTTATAGAAGCTAATACTTTCTGTAACTGTTAATTATATAATAATTTGTATAAAACAGTGTGCATATTTCTGTAACTCTTCAAATTTTTTTAATGTTCATAAAAAAATTGACAACTGGCCCATGTCTACTTTATATATGAGTGCCAAACTCCTAGTCACAAAACATAGACGACATGTTAATAGATAGACAAGTCTATTATCTGGATATGTAGTTTAAGTCCATCCAACCAAAACACATATTTCAATTTCTTCTAAACTAGAAAAGTCGAGATTAAAAGACAATACAATATGCAAACGGAATTGAGTTCGCCTTAGGACACTTTTAAGTTAGAGTGAAGGAATCACTACTACATAAAAATCTCAAGTTTTATTAAACTTCAAGTTGAAAGTTTTCTAGAATCTAATGGATATGGTTTTCTCATCTTGCGGCACTAATATATATAATACAAATACGAGATAACCTTCGAACTCCGGAGAAAAAAAAAATCATTGGCATAAACCAAATAATAAAGTGTCCATGGGGTCATGACATGTTAGTTACTTTAAGGAACTTCTGTAAAGATGGACACGATTAAAATTTTTTTTTTTTTGGAAAAGTTAGTTCCTAATCCGATAAAAAGAATATATATAAAAAAAAAAAGTTCCACAAGTTTCAATTCTACCACCATATGAAATGCCAATTACCAACTAAAGAGGTCCTTTGAAGGAAGTGTGAATCATGAACTATCTTGAGAATGGCAGCTTTTGTTTTATAATTTACACCAAATCATTTTCACACCAAACACTAATTAAAGTCCACTACTAAGCGTATTATGTCGGCCATTGTTGACTAGGAATATAAATTATTTAGGCTAGGAATTCCTTTTTATGAGTTCGGATCCACTTTGTTGATTCGGCTCTAATTGCGTCTAATAAATAAAGGCAACCTTTTACTATTTGCCTTGCCTAACTTCTGAACGTGCCCGTCCACCATCAAATCAACACATCTGCAATAAATAATAAATAAAAAAATTTAATTGTAACTTAATATCTTCAAATATTCGAATTGTATAACTTGATACTATCAACTTTGATATAGACTAACTTAATACCATAAAATATTCGAATTGCTTAACTTGATACCCAAAAAAAAAAAAAAAAAAAAAAGGTAAGATGAATGACACGACAATGATATAAAGGAATCAAGAGAAGTCTAAAATATACATCACTAATGAATTCTGAGTCTAGCCATCACCAACAACATAAGTCTCAAAAGTAATAACAACTCAAATCTGAAAGCTGAAAACAAATCTAGTACAATAGAAACACTAAACTAAACTAGGCAACTAATGACTGTCTCCCCTCGAAAACCTGTTACACCTGGGGCTTCGGAAAATAACCATCATCTACGTCAGGTCCATAGAAAGTGGGACAAAAGTCCTCCAAATCGTCATTTGAAAAATATATCCAATCAGGATGGAACGAGCACAACTCTAACAACAGTTTCAGTTAAATGACAAAGACTATAAAACAGCAATAGCGAGTGCAATACAAGATGAGAACAAATAACTGAATCATAACTGACAGTATCAATATGAAAAATGGATAAACACAACTATATGGCAGAGAAATAAATAGACAGAGCAATAGGGAGCATCTCAGTGAAAATAAAATAGATATGAAGGAACTATACTAACTACGTGTCGTGAAGTATTAGTGTTGACATGTGATCGGCTTGGGAACTTGCACAGTACGATATGGCCTAGCTAATCATACGTGAGGTGTATGATTAACACTCACAGTACTTTCTCATGCACAGTAAGGATATTATCACACATCTGACTAGTACTTCCCTACCCCCGACTAGTATAGTGGATCCAAACCATGACACGTTCCACAGGAATACTTGCACAATAAGGGTAGTTTGCACATTAAGCAGGAAGAGCAATATCTCATGACAGGGATCCATACTATACCAATCCGTGTACCATCGTGTCAGTAATCAAGTAGAACATCACTAATGTACATGAATAATAGTAAATATCGTATAATAAAAACTATTAGAGAATGTACTCGCCTCTGGTCCTGAGCAAAAGATGTCACTCGGTGTTCGATCTGGTGTCACACACACCTATATATGAATGGCATGTCAAAATGGTATAAATAAGAGGGAATGAGTTAAATTACACTAATGCATGCTTCTAGGTCAATTTCTAAGTCATTCTAGCTCAACTAAGTCATACTAGGTTCAATACTAGCTAATGGGTCTATCCTGATCATTAACTAGCTATACTAGGTCTCACTTTAGTTAATAACTTAACATTAACTATATATATATATATATATATATATATATATATATATATATATATATATATATATATATATATATATATATATATATATATATATATATATACACTAATTAGTAATAGCTAACTAATTAACCACTAATACCATCATACTAACTGGTACTAAGAGTTAACTAGCTCTAACAAACACTAGTCTACTTTATATAACTAATTTACTGATATGTATATATATACATATACTGATACTCATATAATATAAGTAACTGCTAATGATAGTAACATATAGTATAACTAACATCTAACTAATTCCCTGATATACTAGCTGATACTAAAGTCATGAGTACATACTAACTTACTAAATGATCTCATACTAACCAACTGACAACTGATTCTAACCTATAGACTGATACTTGCTATACTAACCAACCTCTAATACATATACCTATTTACTGATGATCATGAATTAATATACTAAAAGCTAACTGAGTACTAACTTTAGCTCATACCAAGCTAACCAGATGAGTTAACTGCTACAGTAGGGACTGACAATATATTCACTTATGTACACTAGCATACCAAGACTGATACACACCCTACTGTTATCTCCAGGTACACTCCCCTTTACTTCAACTACCCAAGAACTATTTTACACAGGTAACCTCTTCTCCCTTGATGCCTGGTATCATATTTGATACAAACTGCTACTTGATCAGGTATCAGACACTGCTCCTCCCAACCTCGCACAATACCAAGTAACCTCCTTACCCAAAACCTCATTTATACACAAGAATCTACATTCTTCTTAAATGACCATGCTATCACCAACCACTCTCATTCACACTTACACTATTATGTGTATCAGAACCCCTGTCCCTCACAGCATTCAAACCTGGAAATGCTTCTCACTGTGTCTGATACCACTGATATACATGTATCAGTCACCACTCAACAAACTAACCTTCCTTATAATGCTACTGATACACTACTAACAACTGATACTTACTAACTAATTAATTAATTACTAACATTGTCATGACTAATTGGTTGGGTGCTAACTAAGTCCATGAAGTAGTCCAAACTAACTAACTAATGCAAAGGCCCAATAATACTATAAATAATAAATAATAAAATAGCAATAATAACAAATAGTAATTATAATAATTCATAATATTTATCAATGACCAAAATACCCCTCTACTGGAAATATGTGGTTACAACAATCAAGTCTCCTAGGGTCAAGAACTTATATGTCTCAATCATTCAAACAAGAAACAATAAGCATAGAGCATATATGATAAAGCAATAAGGCATCACAAACGCTTTCTCAAAATATTTTGGAGATAAGTTGTGCAAAATAAGAAGCTGAAAGAGTAACAAAAGTACATGACAGTGATCAGTAGCAATCTGATTTAATACAATCATGTAAGAAAACTAATGTTCAGACAAGCCAGCTAACAGGTGCCGGTGGCTAAACGCCTAAAAGGTAAATGTTCAATGATGAGCAGGAAAGAAAAAAACTCACTCGCTATCCCCTGCAACCATGTTCCTGGTACGCGCCATGAGTAGGAGAGAGGTACGCTGGATCCTCGGGTGCTGGCTCGAAACCTGGCCATGCAAAACCAGTGGGGTTAGAACCAAAATAGCAAGTACCACAACGGAAGCACGAAATGGAGAAACAAAAATCCAAGAAAACATAATAAATACATAGGTTCAGTATCGTAACTTAGGTCCATGGCCTATCCTAGCGCAAAGGCCTAACCCTACAACCAAATAAGGACAATGGTTGAACCATCTGTCATGCCCCAGTCCCAAAATACGTAGGACCAGGACATGTAAGCATGCCAACCGCCTGTATATATGGCATCTCCAATATATGAAAACCATAATACAGGCGTACGTTGTATAATGAACAATAATTCACAAGTGGTAAAACTATCACAAGTCACAGGGTATAATCTAAATCTCATCCACAGAAATCAAATATGAATAACCAATAACCATGTAACTAGATCTCAATAATAAGTATCTAAAGAATGATAGTCGGATGGAAACAAATCCAGATACACACCATAGAACAACATCTGACAATCACGAGGCTCGAAGAGAAGACCTCCTCGGAATATACGAAACATGTCCAGATCTGCGCTCCTGCGAATACTCATGAATATCTACACCTGGAAAGGGACCAGGTCCTTAGAGGGACATAGCAAGATACATAGAAGCATGCCATAAAGTAACTATTGAATAAATAAAGAGGGTGTGCTAACCATCTAAGTGAATACAATGTGAAGACCTTGTAGTACGTATGGGAAAATATAGGCTAGACATATGCTGACTTAATTCACCAATCGTTATGACTGGCTAGTATATGTGTCATATGCCCCCAGACACATGGGTAACTCCGCAATCGTCCATCTCCGAGGAGCATGGTAACGAAGGTATAACATCAAGGAGGGGGGTGTCCCATACGCCTACTAGTAGTCTTCCCCGCCCAATGTAGATATACAGGTCGTGAACACGACGTGGACATCTTGTACTATGATGAAAGTCTCTATAGAAATAAACAACTGAGCTAAATACCGTTACACGTGTTGCTCATACTGATGGTCAGTCGCGCATGAGACACGCGTCCCTACATGAACTCACTCTGTGACGTGTAATGATACGTGTCAAGGCCTGGGGAGTCATACCAATAACTCCACAACTTTAGGTGGGTCTACTAGACACTAGGTCGGACACAAGTCCTAACATCAACGCCTTCGTTGACTGCACCCGAGTCTGCTCGAACGCGCATATTTATATTATATTAAAATAAATAAATATGTAACTAAAATAACTGAATTTAAACAGTACAACAAGGCAAGGTATACTTGCCTGGCAAGAGAGCTGCAAAGATGTAACGTCCAGATGTCAAATACCAAGTGTCAGAAACTATTGCCTCAGAATAAACGTCTCCGGATGCTGAGATAAACATCACCAATATTTCCAGAATAAGTAAAATAGCTAGAAAATACTACCCTTTCGTCCAATTTGGACACAGGGGCAAAAATACAGTTTCTGGTCAACACAGGGTCCACAAGTGGGCCCGTCTTGCACCAAAAAACGTGTCAGAGACCATATTCTTCAAATTTGTCAAACTTAGTGTCAACAAGTCCAAAACATCGATACGAACCCAACGGAATGTCCAGAACTGGATTTCGATGAGCCGATCACAAAATCGCCCGTTAAGTGGAGCCGTGGGGCCCACAATACGGGATTTTGTCAACATTCTCAGAATCGAGCCAAACTTGGATCACAGGACCAGCGTATTGCTACGAGTCCGATGGCATAAGTTTTGTTTCGATCCGATGTGTGTACACAAAGTTACAGCGTATTCTAGAACAGGCGGATACGTGACGTTGTCGGCGGATACGCGTTGATTCCGGTGTGCATGCACATCCAAATAAACTTCTGCAAAATCCCGCACGTCCGTATCAACGGCGCGCACGTTTCGATGAAGACCGCGTGCGACCAAGTCGTCCTGTTTGGTGGGACGTACTCAGTTCCGGGTGAAAATGGGACGTTATTTTTCCTGTTTTTGGATTGCGGTTCGCGATCGCCACAGGACGCGATGCACCGAGCGGGTTGCACGGGCATCGAGAGGGTTACACAGCCTACGTGTCACAACTAACGGAATAAAAAATGGAACAACGAGTAGAGAGAAAGGTTACCTGAACAGGGCTCCGTGGAACGAGGATTTCTCGTGTCCGGGTCACTGTGCTGTGTCCTGGTTCGAGTCTGCCGTGTCCGGGTTCTGAAATGCTGCTGTGTCCGGGTCACTGTATCCGGTCAGAGTTCAGCGGAGACTTGCCGGGGCTTCGTTATGGCGGCTCAGGGCATCGCTGGAGGAGGACAGGTGGTGGTAGTGATAACACGGAGGCTGGACAGGGAGTCGGGTGGGGGTGGTCCGGAGCCGCTGCGGGTCAGGGGGAGCTGCACTGGCCGGACGGGGGAATCTCGGCCGGGGGTGCTGCAGTTCAGACAGGAATCGTCGGAGCCGCCGTGGGGGTGGCTCGAGGCTGGAGTCGAGTGCAGTAGTAGGCGGGGGTGTTGGGCCGGAGTGGCTGTGCACAGGCCGGAGCCGCCGTGCCGGAGGAACTGCTGGGGTCGGAGAGTCGCACAGCCGACCTGGATGGGGGAGGAACTGAACCAGAGTGGGGGTACGGTGGCACGGAGCTGGCCGAACCGAGTTGGTCGGTCGGCGCCGCTGCGGGGTGGGGGGGATCGCCCAGTCGGTCGGTCGTCGAGGGTCGATCTAGGCGGGGAGGTCGGGAAGGAGGGAGGTGGAGGAAGAGACAGGAGCTGCTGCTCCAGCGGGGGGGGGTTCGGGTCGCCGCGGGGGAGAAGTCAGGCCGGAGCTCGGGGATGGCGTCGAGCTAGAGGGGAGAAGAGGCGGAGATGGTGGTTGGCGGTGGGGATGTCGGGGACCGGAGGAGAAGGGGGGTGGCGGTGGAGATGCTCCAGCGGTCGGCTCGCCGCGGGGAGGCAGAGGTCAGGGAAAGGGGTGGTGGTGGCTAACGGCTAGGGTTAGGGTTAGGAATTTTTATAGAAATTAGGTTTTGGGGTGGGGGTAATTAGGTAAAATTACAATTAAATATCTAGATTTTTTTCTAGATATTTTGGGGTGGGGCCCACTTCCAAATGGACGGTGTAGGTTCACCCTCCAATAGGAGGTTGACACCTCATACTGTAAATTTGCAGATAAAACCCTGTAATTCCATAAATTGCACAGAGGTCCTACAATTTGAGAAATTGTGCAATTACGCAATTGTCTGAGAAAAATACCATATTCCTGAAAATTCTAAAATGTACAGAACTGAGGGGGAATGCTGTGAGAGGGCCCTGGGTGGGGTGGGGGTGAGCCTGGGCAGGGGCTGGGCCTGGTTTTGGGTTATGCGGGTCACCGTATTAATTAATAATTAATGCGCACGGTGTTTACTAATTATTTAAAAATAGGTAGGGCCATAATTTTAGTACGGTTCAAATATACTAAATGTAGTATACTCAAAGTAGAATAATAACGTATTTTTGTTTGAGCAAAACAGGTACCTGATGGGCCTCTAATTCTTATTGGTACAGAGATGGGTACATATCTGGGAATTTAATTGGAAATAAATACGGACGTTTATAACGATATTTGTGCGACTAAAACGAGGCACAAAATAGAGTATCTGGGAGTTGCATAAAGTTCAGAAAAATAAACTAGCATGTCTAGGAGAGGTATGTAAAATTTGTTTAGGGATAACAGTCAGGGTAATGCTCCAAATATTTAGAAGATAGACAGGTGCAGAAGTAGGATATGTAAGCAAAATAAATAAATAAAATCTGTGATAAATCCTAATTTGGTAAAATAATTCTAATTTATTATTAAATACTAAAATCTGGTCGAGAGAGTTTACAATCTACCCTCCTTAGAATATTTTGTCCTCGAAATTAAAATAGACATATAATGAGAAATATAGATTGATTTGAAATATTAGGACATACCCTGGTCTGGGAATAGATGGGAGAAACGTTGTCGAATATCCTCTTCTCGTTCCTAGGTTGACTCGCCTGGTGCATGATGTCTCCATGTAATACGAACTAGAGGGATAGTCTGGCCTCGCAACACCTTCTCGCTTATATCTAGGATCTCTTCGGGCTCCTCCTGGTATGATAAACTCGGGCCGACAGTGATTTTCGAGTGGTTCAGCACATGACTTGGATCTGGAATGTATCTCTGTAATTGGGATACGTGGAAGACGTTATGTACTCTTTCCAATTTAAATTTAATTTGTATCCTCAATAGTTCAAATAAATAATCCTGCAATCAAAATTTCTTTTAATTTAATCCTCAAATTTGAAATTTAATCCGTCCATGCCCATGTCTAGAGTTCTATTTATTTTCCTCGAGGTTTAAATTGTTGATTCAACCTTCACTATTAAAATTTAAGTCATGTGCTAAAAATTGAAATTCATTGATCCTCACCATCTTACTTATTCGTCCAAAATTCTAGAATTTAAAATGACTTGAACCTTTCAATCAAATTTTTCTTGATCACAATCTAAAGAAATTTCTCTCAAGCTGATAATGCAACTGCTACCCAACTTAGGATTACCCCTCTATCACATAAGGCTCTTACATTTCAGAAATCTCATTCCTCAATTTTACTTAATCTTGTTACTCAATCCTCAAAAATTTTAACACCAAATATATTACATGTGATATGCTCTTGGTTACAAAATAATCATCAAATAATGTATTTGGCCCATAGGGTATATCTAATACTATATGTGTATCAACTTATGCTAAGCACGAGGTTTCGTCTTTCCGAAATAAGGGAAGGCGAAAAATAATAGTAAATAGTTCAAGGGGAGGTAATAGATTAGGAGTATGGGGATCAAGGCGTTTAAAGAATTCAAATGGGAATTGTCAAGGCAGTTGTGGATTGAAATCATATTCTGGTAATCCCTATTCACATATTCGTATTAGCACAGTTATGTAGCTGATACGATATGCTCAGACATATCTAGAGGGTAAGTACACTTGTCTACTAATCACTATATATCTCAATCCACGTAAAGTAGTTATCGAAGGGCGAACCAAGTGCACTATGGTTGATCAGACCGTAATTCACTAATTCTGAAATGTATTAGTGTAGTACTCCAATAATACATATATCATGAACAAGCTTGATAAAGAGTAAGCTTGCAAAACAAGGCTATAATAGCGGCATAAGTCAAGGTAGTACAACAAATATAAGTACGCTAGATTATGATGAGAGAAATTACAAAAATAATTCAAATTCACAAGAAGATAAGACTCTACAATCTCTACAGTTATTATTCTAATTCCTAGTCTAAGTCGCTAGTTGACCAAAAAGAGGTATGGCCTTCTAAGTTCTATAATCTTAATAAACACTATAGGCTGTCCGCATAAAACAGAGAGTCAAGAAAGTTGGCGTAAAGTAGAGCTTTTAGAACTGTCCGTGCAAAAATAGAGATTCAAGGTAGTCCGCGTAAAGTAGGGATTTTAGACAGTCTGCGTAAAGCAGAGTTCCAAGTTGTCTGGCGTAAAGTAGAGATAAAATGGTTTGGCGTAAAGTATGACTTCAGAGCTATCCGCGTAAAAAGTCTGCTATACTTCCTGCGTAAAAATCTGTGTGTAAAAGTCTGTGTGAAAGTCTACGCGTAAAAGTTCTGCGCGTAAAGGTCTACGTAAAACCTGTCTGCGCGTAAAAGATTGCTACGTAAAGTCTGCGTGAAAATCTGTCGTAAAATTTCTGCGCATAAAATCTGCGTAAAAGATTTCTGCATAAAGTCTGAAATATGTTGCAGCGTAAAGTTGTACGAGGAACTCATGAGTTTGTCAGTCAAGTTAGTGAATCCTGACACCTGACAAAAAGTATTGTACGATGATCGAGAGGACGGCTGTGATGATGAATTTGTACGGAGACCCAGGTTGTCGTTTAGTGACTTTATTGGATATAAGTCATTTTTACGCTTGAGATGAGACTAAATCAGATGTCCCGTCAAAAAGCTGTTTCTTTTTTCACAGGGCTCGAGGCGTATCTCTGCATTTAATACACGAGATTTGGTCATGACTGGGGAAAGCTAAGGCTGTAACAATTATGCTCACATCCTATCATTATATTTTACGCCTAATCAGGTTACTCTACGCTGGTTATCTATTATTCAAGAATAATCAAGTTTACGCAGGGCAGTTACCTACGTTGCTTGCATGATGCAGGATAAGGAATATTAAGGGATCGTGGGTAGCAGTTTGTCATAAATGCGGCGTAAAGGAGACAATCTTCTGCATAATTTGGCTTTTATGCCAACAAGAAAGTCATTTGGCTTTTACGCCAACAAGGGTAAAGGGTTTCTGGCGTAAAACTGGGTTTATCCAAACATAGGATGAGGTTTCAGTCTTAGTATTCAACATTGGATTTCTATTGGTTCCTTAAGACTAGGGTCAATACTATGGTCAATTCTCTAACTAATCCTAGTAGTGTTTATACTACTCTCAAGTCATACATAAATACGTCAAGGGTCAATGGTAAGTTAATCTATAGGTAGTGATGCTAGGGTTCATTAGGTAATATGGAAGACTAGGGTTCAATTAGTATCCTATACTTAGTGATGTGTCAATGCCCTAGTTGTATTCTAAGAAGGAATATTACCCTAAGTATCATTCTATCAGTAGGGATTTCTATGTTCTAGCAGGGGCTATACTCAAGAATATTAGGGAAGGACAGGATTCAAGCAAGATGCGATTTATTCAAATGGAATGGATTGGAAGGGAGATGAGTCATAGTCAATTATGGATGAGATCCTATACTCTAATCCTAGGTGCAGGCTTGCTCGGTACAGTAACGTAACCGAGACAATATGCTCTGACCTGCATGGGCCACCAATAAAAATATGTCACGTCCCAGTCCCAAAATATGTTGGACTAGGACACGTAAGCATGCCAGCCGCCTGTATATATGGCATCTCCAATATATGGAAACTATAATACAAGCGTACGCTGTATAATGAACAATAATTGACAAGTGGTAAAACTATCACAAGTCACAGGGTATAATCTAAATCTCATCCACAGAAATCAAATATGAATAACCAATAACCATGTAACTAGATCTCAATAATAAGTATCTAAAGAATGACAGTCGGATGGAAACAAATCCACTACCGAAATAGAATATAAAAGGAACCAGATACACACCATATAAGAACAACATCTGACAATCACGAGGCTCGAAGAGAAGACCTCCTCGGAATATACGAAACATGTCCAGATCTGCGCTCCTGCGAATACTCATGAACATCTACACCTGGAAAGGGACCAGGTCCTCAGAGGGACATAGCAAGATACATAGAAGCATGCCATAAAGTAAATACTGAATAAATAAAGAGGGTGTGCTAACCATCTAAGTGAATGCAATATGAAGACCTTGTAGTACGTATGGGAAAATATAGGCTAGACATATGCTGACTTAATTCACCAATCGTTATGACTGGCTAGTATATGTGTCATATGCCCCCAGACACATGGGTAACTCCGCAATCGTCCATCTCCGAGGAGCATGGTACCGAAGGTATAACATCAAGGAGGGAGTGTCCCATACGCCTACTAGTAGTCTTCCTCGCCCAATGTAGATATACAGGTCGTGAACACGACGTGGACATCTTGTACTATGATGCAAGTCTCTATAGAAACAAACAACTGAGCTAAATACCGTTACACGTGTTGTTCATACTGATGGTCAGTCGCGCATAAGACACGCGTCCCTACATGAACTCACTCTGTGACGTATAATGATACGTGTCAAGGCCTGGAGAGTCATACCAATAACTCCACAACTTTAGGTGGGTCTACTAGACACTAGGTCGAACACAAGTCCTAACATCAACGCCTTCGTTGACTGCACCCGAGTCTGCTCGGACGCGCACATTTATATTATATTAAAATAAATAAATATGTAACTAAAATAACTAAATTTAAACAGTACAACAAGGTACGGTATACTTGCCTGGCAAGAGAGCTGCAAAGATGTAACGTCCAGATGTCAAATACCAAGTGTCAGAAACTATGGCCTCAGAATGAATATCTCCGGATGTTGAAATAAACATCACCAACATTCCAAGAATAAGTGAAATAGCTAGAAAATACTACCCTTTCGTCCAATTTGGACACAGGGGCAAAAATACAGTTTCTGGTCAACACAGGGTCCACAAGTGGGCCCGTCTTGCACCGAAAAATGTGTCAGAGACCATGTTCTCCAAATTTGTCAAACTTAGTGTCAACAAGTCCAGAACGTCGATAAGAATCCAACAGAATGTCCAGAACTGGATTCCGACGAGCCGATCACAAAATCGCCCTTCAAGTGGAGCCGTGGGGCCCACGATACGGGATTTTGTCAACGTTCTCAGAATCGAACCAAACTTGGGTCACAGGACCAGCGTATTGCTACGAGTCTGATGGCGCAAGTTTCATTTCGATCCGACGTGTGTACACAAAGTTACAGCGTATTCTAGAACAGGCAGATACGGGACGTTGTCGGCGGATACGCGTTGATTTCGGTGTACACGCACATCCGTATCAACTTCTGCAAAATTCCGCACATCCGTATCAACGGCGTGCATGTTTTGGTGAAGACCGCGCGCGACCAAGTCGTCCCGTTTGGCGGAGCGTACTCAGTTCCGGGTGAAAATGGGGCATTATTTTTCCTGTTTTTGGATCGCGGTTTGCAATCGCCACAGGGCACGACGCACCGAGCGGGTTGCACGAGCATCGAGAGGGTTACACAGCCTACGTGTCACAACTGACGGAATAAAAAACGGAACAACGAGGAGAGAGAATGGGTTACCTGAATAGGGCTCCGTGGAACGAGAATTTCTCGTGTCCGGATCACTGTGGTGTGTCCTGGTTCGAGTCTGCCGTGTCCGGGTTCTGAAATGCTGCTGTGTCCGGGTCACTGTGTTCGGTCAGAGTTCAGCGGAGACTTGCCGGGGCTTCATCGTGGCGGCTCAAGGCATCGCCGGAGGAGGACAGGTGGTGGTAGTGATAACACGGAGGCTGGACATAGAGTCGGGTGGGGGTGGTCCGGAGCCGCTGCGGGTCAGGGGGAGCTGCACTGGTCGGACGGGGGAGTCTCGGCCGGGGGTGCTGCAGTTCAGACAGGAATCGTCGGAGCTGCCGTAGGGGTGGCTCGAGGCTGGAGTCGAGTGCAGCAGTAGGCGGAGGTGTTGGGCCGGAGTGGCTGTGCACAGGCCGGAGCCGCCGTGCCGGAGGAACTGCTGGAGTCGAAGAGTCGCACAGCCGGCCTGGATGGGGGAGGAACTGAACCGGAGTGGGGGTACGGTGGCGCGGAGCTGGCCGGACCGAGTTGGTCGGTCGGCGCCGCTGCGGGGTGGGGGGGATCGCCCAGTCGGCCGGTCGTCGAGGGTCGATCCAGGCGGGGAGGTCGGAAAGGAGGGAGGTGGAGGAAGAGACAGGAGCTGCTGCTCCGGCGTGGGGATCGGCTCACCGCGGGGGAGAAGTCAGGCCGGAGCTCGGGGATGGCGTCGAGCTCGAGGGGAGAAGAGGCGGAGATGGTGGTTGGCGGTGGGGATGTCGGGGACCGGAGGAGAAGGCGGGGTGGCGGTGGAGATGCTCCGGCGGTCGGCTCGCCGCGGGGAGGCGGAGGTCAGGAAAAGGGGGGGTGGCTAATGTAGCGCCCCGTTCCTCCTATTCGAGGAGCGCGGCTAAGAAACACAAGACGGTATCGTTCGATCGGGATAGATTGAATTAAGAACTCGTCCTCGTTATGGATTTGTTTCTTCGGAATCGATTCCCATATTCAGTGGACTGCGCCCCAAGGATCGGCTTAGCGGCAGAGTCAGGAGGGACCTCTCCGCTGCTATCTTTTATTGCCTCGGTTTTCGATGTCGCTTGTTGCTTTCGTGCTTTGAGTTGGTTTTGGGATTTGCTTGTTTTCCTTGAACGGTTTCGATGGTTTTCATTGTTTTTGTTCATTGACTTGCACTTCTATTTCGAGATTGGAAAGAGAGGAAGAAGTATTAATCGAGCTGTTCGTGTGCAGGTGAACGAGCAGTAGGCGGCTTGCGAGCGGAGTCGTGAAGCGCCTCTTTCCTTCTTTTTTCCAAAATCTAAGTGAGTGGCTACCAACCCGATTAGCTAGCCTTGCTTCCAAGCCTCACTCCTTCGCCCCGATCAAACGATACCAAGTAATAATAAAAGAGATCAAGATAAAAGGGAATAGACTTGAAATATTGCTTGTCAACTAAACTTATGAACGGTTATCATCCTGTATGCTAGTTCATTTATAACTGTTCTATGAATCATGCTAAGTATGGAAATATATGCTTGTTATGAAACAAACTGTTAGTAAGACTATGCAAAATTGTTTGGCTATGAAGCCTGCTCCTATTCGTTCGAAATTCGTTTGTAAATTCGTGTGAAATAATTCGAACTAAATGTGCTCGATCACGGATAACTTGTGCACAAGGTATTTTGGCTTCCGCGGACGGCCGCCAGGGCACTGGGGCCGATCCGATCCGGGCGGAAGAGTTCGTATAGTCGTTTGTCATGGACGGGATGCTATGTAGCGGGGCTCGCCACCTACGTTGCATAACATTCTTGTCCCGAGACTATAAACCGTCCCTTTGTGGCATCAAGCCAGTGATCCCTGTGTATATTTAAACCTGTTGCATACTAACTTGTGTCTTTGTTTCAGGGAAGGCATGGTAAGTATTGTGCAGGTAATTCAGACGGTCAGGTAAAATCCACCGAACGGTGGCACGTTCATTTCAGTAAATTTCTATATGCTGCTTACTTGTAAATGAACTAAGGCAAGATAGAAACCCACAAAAATATGCATGCTTCACTAAACAATGTGTTGATTGGTATAGTCAGGCTAGCTCGCCTTCACCAGCATGTTTCGATATGCTGACCCTCGTTGAAACAGGTTCTCCGCACCAAGGCAAACCGAGCGAGGAGCCGAAGTCGTCTACCCGATCCAGTCCAACTGGTGGCGCACCTTCACCGCGCCCCTTGAAGCCTTTTGAAGTCCGAAGCTGCAACTCTTCATACACAAATGTAGCTCCGTGGCAAAGCCATCCTCCAGTCTGGAG
Organism: Iris macrosiphon; assembly: GCA_036927795.1. Classification (NCBI taxonomy): domain Eukaryota; kingdom Viridiplantae; phylum Streptophyta; class Magnoliopsida; order Asparagales; family Iridaceae; genus Iris; species Iris macrosiphon. The sequence continues at coordinate 155,221,060 of JAYESA010000014.1, forward strand.
GTCTTTATCGTTTTGAGTTTATAAAGGGATGTAATGTACCGGACTGCTATCTCATTTTGAGTCATCTCTTTTGTAAGCCGTTCGGCATATTAGCTAACTCGTTCAAGAGTTTGTAATAGATGTTCATTATCAATAAAGAGAACTTTTCTATGTTTCAAATCTGTGTTTCAATTTATCTGCGTACTCTGAATATGTGCTTGCTATGCAAATCATTAAAGCCTTGTGCGGGCGCAACTCCAGGCCCGCACGGCGGTCACGATTCGGGGGACGCCTCAAGTGATTCTACGGAATTGGGTCATGACATAGTGGTATCAGAGCACAGATTCAAAGTTCCTTAGACTTCGTGCTGGAAAAGTTCCTTTAACGATCAAAATTCCTGTGCGAACTCTTGAACTCGCTAGGCCAAAATGAGATACGTTCATGCAATAAGTCCATAATACATTATGATTCTAATGTAATTTACCTTCTTTTGAAGGAATGGTACCAGCGCAATCTGCAGCGCGACCACCGAACGAAACACATGAAAGCAGTTCGGATACTTCGGGAAGCTCTCGGAGCCAACGAGGCATGTCTCAAGTTGACCCGCTTGAGCGGGTAATGCAAATGTTAGAATCGCAACGACAACGAGACGATGCCCGCCAAGCCAAGCTCGAGAGTAATTTAGAGACCCGATTCTCAGTCCAACAGAAGCAGGTAGATGCCCTGCAACAGATCGTTCAGACTTTGGCTGCCAACCATTCCGCCGCAACAGCAACGACTCTGGTGGAACAGCCCGTGCTTGAAGTAGAGACGCCACAAATTCCAAGGCCGAGGGACGTGACTGCCTTCAACTTGGGACACTTCAAGAAAGTCTGCAACACCCCATTCAACGGGACTGAGGACCCAGTGGTAGCTCTAGATTGGCTAGCAGAACTAGAAGATCACTTCGTTCTGCTAGAGGTCCCCGAAGAGAAGCACGTCTCCTGCGCGCAACTACAGCTCCGCCTCAACGCACACGATTGGTGGAACGTGCATCGACGATCTCTCCAATTTAATCACGGAGAGGAGGCGATCTCGTGGACGACCTTTCGTGCCGCGTTCGAAGAGGAGTTTATACCCCCTCCAGTACAACGTCAAATGGAGAATGATTTCGTGCAACTGAGGCAGGGCAGTTTGACTGTGAAGCAGTACTCCGCCGAATTCAACCGACTCTCCAAATTCGCTAGGGCCTATTTACCTGATGCAGCGAGTCGAGCCAGAAGGTTTGAAGGTGGACTACGCCCTGCCATCCATTCGCACGTGGTCAATAATCAGTACGGGACAATGCGTAAAGTCATGAATCACGCCCTATCTCTGGAACCGCAGTATCCTCACGTTTCCACCGGCGCTGTACATACCTACAATCACAAACGCCAAGGCAACGATAGAGGAAACAATGCTGCAAAGCAACAAAATAACGATGGTCGGAACAAGACAAATGCTGGAGTGCGTTGTGAGCACTGCCACAGGCCGGGGCACACCATCGTTAATTGTTACTTGAAAAATGGGTCTTGTTACAACAGTGGCGGCAACGGGCACTTGATTCGAAACTGTCCGCTCCCGGATCGCCGCCAGCAATAAAATAATCCCTAACGGTTGGTTCTATTCCTAAGTTTCGGGACGAAACTTCCAATTAGTTGGGTAGGATGTAGCGCCCCGTTTCTCCTATTCGAGGAGCGCGGCTAAGAAACACAAGACGGTATCGTTCGATCGGGATAGATTGAATTAAGAACTCGTTCTCGTTATGGATTTGTTTCTTCGGAATCGATTCCCATATTCAGTGGACTGCGCCCCAAGGATCGGCTTAGCGGCAGAGTCAGGAGGGACCTCTCCGCTGCTATCTTTTATTGCCTCGGTTTTCGATATCGCTTGTTGCTTTCGTACTTTGAGTTGGTTTTGGGATTTGCTTGTTTTCCTTGAACGGTTTCGATGGTTTTCATTATTTTCGTTCATTGACTTGCACTTCTATTTCGAGATTGGAAAGAGAGGAAGAAGTATTAATCGAGCTGTTCGTGTGCAGGTGAACGAGCAGTAGGCGGCTTGCGAGCGGAGTCGTGAAGCGCCTCTTTTCTTCTTATTTCCAAAATCTAAGTGAGTGGCTACCAATCCGATTAGCTAGCCTTGCTTCCAAGCCTCACTCCTTCGCCCCGATCAAACGATACCAAGTAATAATAAAAGAGATCAAGATAAAAGGAAATAGACTTAAAATATTGCTTGTCAACTAAACTTATGAACGGTTATCATCCTGTATGCTAGTTCGTTTATAACTGTTCTATGAATCATGCTAAGTATGGAAATATATGCTTGTTATGAAATAAACTGTTAGTAAGACTATGCAAAACTGTTTGGCTATGAAGCATGCTCCTATTCGTTCGAAATTTGTTTGTAAATTCGTGTGAAATAATTTGAACTAAATGTGCTCGATCACGGACAACTTGTGCACAAGGTATTTTGGCTTCCGCGGACGGCCGCCAGGGCACTGGGGCCGATCCGATCCGGGCGGAAGAGTTCGTATAGTCGTTTGTCATGGACGGGATGCTATGTAGCGGGGCTCGCCACCTGCGTTGCATAACATTCTTGTCCCGAGACTATAAACCGTCCCTTTGTGGCATCATGCCAGTGATCCCTGTGTATATTTAAACCTGTTGCATACTAACTTGTGTCTTCGTTTCAGGGAAGGCATGGTAAGTATTGTGCAGGTAATTCAGACGGTCAGGTAAAATCCACCGAACGGTGGCACATTTATTTCAGTAAATTTCTATATGCTGCTTACTTGTAAATGAACTAAGGCAAGATAGAAACCCACAAAAATATGCATGCTTCACTAAACAATGTGTTGATTGGTATAGTCAGGCTAGCTCGCCTTCACCAGCATGTTTCGATATGCTGACCCTCGTTGAAACAGGTTCTCCGCACCAAGGCGAACCGAGCGAGGAGCCGAAGTCGTCTACCCGATCCAGTCCAACTGTTGGCGCACCTTCACCGCGCCCCTTGAAGCCTTTTAAAGTCCGAAGCTGCAACTCTTCATACACAAATGCAGCTCCGTGGCAAAGCCGTCCTCCAGCCTGGAGGTCTTTATCGTTTTGAGTTTATAAAGGGATGTAATGTACCGGACTGCTATCTCATTTTGAGTCATCTCTTTTGTAAGCCGTTCGGCATATTAGCTAACTCGTTCAAGAGTTTGTAATAGATGTTCATTATCAATAAAGAGAACTTTTCTATGTTTCAAATCTGTGTTTCAATTTATCTGCGTACTCTGAATATGTGCTTGCTATGCAAATCATTAAAGCCTTGTGCGGGCGCAACTCCAGGCCCGCACGGCGGTCACGATTCGGGGGACGCCTCAAGTGATTCTACGGAATTGGGTCGTGACAGCTAACAGCTAGGGTTAGGGTTAGGAATTTTTATAGAAATTAGGTTTTGGGGTGGGGGTAATTAGGTAAATTTACAATTAAATATCTAGATATTTTTCTAGATATTTTTGTAGATATTTTTGTAGATATTTTAGGGTGGGGCCCACTTCCAAATGGACGGTGTAGGTTCACCCTCCAATAGGAGGTTGACACTTCATACTAGAAATTTGCAGATAAAACCCTGTAATTTTATAAATTGCACAGAGGTCCTATAATTTAAAAAATTGTACAATTACGCAATTGTCTGAAAAAAACACCATATTCCTGAAAATGCTAAAATGTATAGAACTGAGGAGGAATGCTGTGAGAGGGCCCTGGGGGGTGGGGGTGAGCCTGGGCAGGGGCTGGGCCTGGTTTTGGGTGATACGGGTCACCGTATTAATTAATTAATAATTAATGTGCACGGTGTTTACTAATTATTTAAAAATAGGTAGGGCCATAATTTTAGTACGGTGCAAATATACTAAATGTAGTATACTCAAAGTAGAATAATAACGTTTTTTTGTTTGGACAAAACAGGTACCTGATGGGCCTCTAATTCTTATTGGTATAGAGATGGGTACATATCTGGGAATTTAATTGGAAATAAATACGGACGTTTGTAACGATATTTGTGCGACTAAAACGAGGCACAAAATAGAGTATATGGGAGTTGCATAAAGTTCAGAAAAATAAACTAGCATATCTAGGAGAGATATGTGAACTTTGTTTGGGGATAACAGACAGGGTAATGCTCCAAATATTTAGGAGATAGACAGGTGCAAAAGTAGGATATGTAAGCAAAATAAATAAATAAAAATCTGTGATAAATCCTAATTTGGTAAAATAATTCTAATTTATTATTAAATACTAAAATCTGGTCGAGGGAGTTTACACCATCACACTATGATAGTCCATTTTTCTAGGCTACTAACCGAATAATACAATCACAACCAAATCTATTTTTTTATATCGGCCAATCATTTGTACGACTTACTATTTTTGTGGAGTTTGAGGTTATCTCAGAAATAATGCATAATAAGTATCCTCAGATCACGCCAGTGCCGAACATGAGCTAACCAAACAAAATAGATGAATACAACAGGTATTCACGAGATGTACCAGTTTTCCGTAGGACCACTACGCTAAAAATACGGTATTAACGGTTCCAGTGTTCCTATAGTAAAATAGTGGCTCGGCATGATAATATGTCAGATA
>JAYESA010000014.1:155230687-155253187 GCA_036927795.1 Iris macrosiphon
ACTTTTTTGCTTCTGATATTCATGCATCTTTACCTTTATGCACCAGTGATGTATATATTTCTTGTTCATACTTTATTTCATTCTCCTTACTACTTGCTATAACTGTTTTATAGTTTTTATCATTTAACTGGAGCTGCTGTTAGAGGTGTACTTGCTCCAGTCCTGACTGGACATATTTTTTCCAGAGTATCCGGAGGAGTGGTGTCCAACGTTTTATGGACCTAAGCCTGTCGATGGTGCAGACAGGGACCCTCTAGTTTAGGAGTAATTTTCGGGTTGGTAGCCGGGATCACTAGGACCTTGTTATTGTTTTTATTAGCCTTTGGTACCGAATTTGTCTCCGGTTTTGGATTGAGACCTTGTATTGTATTTGATTCAGAATGTTGTATTATTATTATTGATGTTGTTGTTTTAGCAGCAGTTGGTTAGACTTTATAGCTGTTAGTCTTCTTTGTTATCTTATCGTGCTTAGATTCGTGATTGAATACATTGTGATTATCATTATGATATTGCTTCTCCGTTTGGAGTTGAGATCTTGACAGGTATATATATTGATTGCGTGAGATTGTTAGCTAGATAGTAGACCTAGACAGCGTTCTACCGCCGATGCTGCGGCGTAGGCTGGACGTACCCATGACTCATGCCCGATTTTTCGGGTACAGGTCGTGACAATTTCAAACATCAATATGAACGAAACTACTTTAGCACAATACGATGGCATAGTCTACTGGCTGTTATAATCAATTCACAAGTTATGTACTATCCATTGAGCAGTTATAGATGAATAAGTTCTAACTACAACTGAACACAATATAGCTATGTATATAACGGACATGCACGCATCAATGCGATCATTGAGAATTCTATGTGACAAGCATTATGAGTGTTTCAAGTCTACTTCTTCTTTATTCTGACTCAATTTTATTCATTTGGTATCGTTTGATCAGAATACACAAATGAGTCAATTTATTAAGAACGAAGACTTTGAAGAAGGGCGCTAATCGAAGTAAAGCCGCTCACAAGTTGGTGAACTGGAAGAAAAATAAGAGATCTTCAAGACTCTGCTTGCGCATCGCCTACACGATCACCTGCACGCACCAACAGATGATCAATATCTCCTGCTTCAGTCTCCAAGGGTTCGATACAAAATATCAAATTCTAAGAATAAAGGCAATGAAATCCATCAAAATTGTTCAAGAAAATGTAAGTCACAAAATCAAAAAGAAAGCAACCAAGCAACGTCAAAAACGGGCAAGGAAACCAGCGCAACGGAAAGGCCTCTCTCGACTCTGCCGCCGAGTCCTTCCTTGAGGCACGATCCGTTGAATGCGGGACCTGATTCTGAAGAAACTAATCCATAATGAGGAAAGGATCTTGATTTAATCTATCCCTATAGAACAATACCAAGTATTTCTTAGCCTCGCTCCCCGAATAGGGGGAACGGGACACTACATCTTAACCAACTAACAAAAAGTTTTGTCCTCAAAACTTAGGAATAGAACCTACCCCTAGGAAATAATGAGAGAAACTTTTCCCTCATATCTGATTTGTGTTCCCAGGTTGATTCCTCGACTGAGTGGTTCTGCCAAAGAATGCGCACTAGCAAGACTGTCGGATTCCATAACTGCTTCTCTTTACGATCTAAGATCTGAACGGGCTCTTCGGCGTATGATAAGTCAGCCTGCAGATCTAGATGACCGAAGTCTACCACGTGGTTTGGGTCATGCATGTACTTTCTAAGCTGTGACACATAAAAAAATATCATGCACATCTGACAGGGCTGGTGGCAATATAATTTGGTAGGCAACCGAAGTGACTCATTTGAGAACTTCGAACGGCCCAACGAATCTCGGACTTAACTTTCCTTTTACTCCAAATTGCATGACTCTTCACATGGGCGAGACCTTTAAAAACACATGGTCACCTTCCTGAAACTCGAGGGGTCGACGACGAATGTCGGCATAGCTCTTCTGCCGGCTCTGTGCTACTTTTAATCGATTTCAGATCAACCGAACCTTTTGGACTGTTTGTTCAACCAATTTTGGCCCAAGGATTTGGCGCTCCCTAACTTCATCCCAGCAGATCGGTACCTACACTTTTGCCCATACAGAGCCTCGTACGGAGCCATTTGGATGTTAGACTGATAATTGTTGTTGTATGCAAATTCGGCCAACGGTAGGTAGACGTCCCAACTTGAGTTTGAATCGATTACGCAGAGGTGCAACATGTCTTCTAGTACCTGATTTACCCATTCTATTTTTCCATCTATTTAAGGATGGTAGGCTGAGCTGAACTTCAACTTGGTCCCCATCGTTGACTGAAAGATTTCCCAGAAACGTGATAGGAATCGTCCATCCCAATCTAATACTATGGAAACTGGCACTCCGTGCAGCCGAACTATCTCATCATGGTAGGTCTGGACAAGGCGATTGGTGCTCCAAGCAGTTTTGATGGCAATGAAGTGCGCTGACTTGGTTAACCGGTCGACGATGACCCTGATTGCGTCGTTCCCCCGTTGCGTCTTCGGCAAGCCAACAATGAAGTCTATGCTTATGTGCTCCCACTTCCATTCTGGGATAGCAAGATTCTGTATTTTCTTGTCCGGTCTCTGATGTTATTCTTTCACCATCTGAAAGGTTATGCATTGTGACACGAAGAGCGCCACATCCTTCTTCATGTCGTGCCACCAGAAAATAGTGCGAAGATCTCTATACATTTTTGTGCTCCCGGGATGGACCTTATAGGCTGCATAGTGAGCTTCCGAAAGGATTTTTTTCTGAGTTCTGAGTCGTTGGGGACACATAGCCTTCCCTTAACTCGCAATACTCCATTCTCATCTACTGCAAAGTCTTTCGCCTTTCCTGCTAGAATCTGCTCGCGTATTTTCCTTAGGAATGGGTCGTCCCTCTGAGTAGATGTGACCCTCTCTAACAAGTTGGGTACGAATCGCATCTGAGCAACCCGCGCGCTGCGATATCGAATTCGGAGTTCAACGCCCATTTCCTCTAAGTTCCTTTGTAACCTGTAATCAACGGACAGGGATCCCGCAAACACTCAACTCAACGCATCCACTACAACATTTTCCTTGCCAGGTAAGTAGTCAATCATCAAGTCATAGTATTTTATTAATTTTAGCCAACGCTGCTGACGTAGGTTGAGGTCCGTTTGGGTGAATATGTACTTTAAACTTTTGTGATCGGTGTTGATTCGGCAAGCCACTCCATAGAGGTAGTGCCGTCACAATTTTAGCCCGAACACAATAGCCGCTAGCTCCAGGTCATGCGTAGGATAATTCTTCGCGTGATTTTTTAGTTGCCTAGATGCGTAGGCTATCACCCTATCCTGCTGCATGAGTACACATCCCAAGCCCTGCCCTGACGCGTCGCTGAATATTTGGAATCCCGAGGTCCCGTCTGGTAATGCAAGTAACGGGGCAGAGGTGAGGCAATGTTTTAACTCTTCGAACGAGGCTTCACAATCGGCGGACCACTCAAACGCGACTCCCTTCTGTGTGAGGTGAGTCAGAGGTGATGCTAGTTTGGAAAAATCCTTTATGAAATGCCGGTAGTAGCCCGCTAGTCCGAGAAAGCTTCGAATCTCACTAACGGATGCAAGCCGCTTCCACTCGATGATGGATTCAACTTTCTTTGGATCAACTGAAATGCCTCCCGCAGAAATGATGTGCCCGAGGAAAGATACACTGCTCAGTCAGAATTCACACTTACTCAGTTTCACATATAGCTTGTTATTCCAAAGAGTCTGTAGCACGGTCCGCAAGTCCACTGCATGTTCCTCCCCATTCTTCGAGTACACAAAGATATCATTAATGAACACTACTACAAACTTGTCGAGATACGACTGAAACACACGATTCATTAAGTCCATAAAGGCGACAGGAGAATTGGTTAATCCGAATGGCATTACCAAAAACTCATAGTGGCCGTAGCGAGTGCGAAAGGCTGACTTCGGCACATCGTCCGGTTTAATCTTGAGCTGATGGTAACCCGAGCGAAGATCGATTTTCGAGAATACCGTCGCACCTTATAGTTGATCGAAGAGGTCATCGATCCTGGGGAGGGGGTACTTGTTTCAAACAGTGGCTTTTTAATTCACGATAGTCGAGCCATCCTTTTTTTTTACAAACAATACATGCGCACCCCACGGAGACACGCTCGGACGAACATACCCATGATCTAGCAATTCTTACAACTAAATCTTTAACTCTTTTGGTTCTGCCGGGGCCATTCGATACGGAGTCTTGGAAATTGGTCGAGTTTCTGGAAATGTATCAATAGTGAACTTTATCTCACGGTTGGGCGACATATCGAGCAATTCGTCGGGAAACACATCAGGAAAATTCACCACAATGGGAATAGACTCAATGTTTGTGCATTCTCGCTGTATGTCTCGAACGGATGTCAAGTACCCATCACAGTCGGAATGTATCATCCGTCGAGCAGACATTGCAGAGATCACCATACAGGCATTCGGCGCTATCGACTGTGGACTGCACGCATAGCAAAATTTGATCTTGCCAGGTACACAAAATATGACTTTCTTTTCTGCACAATCAATGGTAGCCGAGCAAGCGCTGAGCCAATCCATCCCCAGAATGATGTCATAGTCCCTAGTGTCTAAGACTATCGCATCTAGTGATAATTTTCTTCCCCCGATGCAAATATTACCTTCACGATAAACTAAATGAGCCGGCAAATCCAAGCCCGATGGAGTACGGATGCTAAGGTTAAGGCCTAGAGGTGTTATAGGAAATGTGTTCTCAGCGGCAAAATCCGCTGCAATGAAACTATGTGTGGCACCATAATCAAACAATACTCGAGCAGGTACATTATTGAAAATTAATATACCTGACACCATCGTGTTTGATACGAACGCCTCTTCTCGAGTCAATGCATAGACCCGGCTATGAGCGTTCTGCTGTATCGTCTGGTTCGCTCGAGGTGCTTGTGTCACCCACACTTTTTGGATTAGGGGTATTTTCGTCTTTTCGTAATTAATGAGTAAATGATTGCATGATAATCAATTTTATTTAATTTATAGTGACCTTAATTGATTGTTGCACTTTATCGTTATTCAATAACTAGGATGCTACGCTAGCTTGTCTTCCAACAAATTCACACCTTGTCCTAGACACGCCAGACCATTAATTAATGCTCGTGTCCCACGCAAATCCAGCCCTTGTACTTCTATTTAATTGTAGAACACCTCCTTGCATCTAATTTTGATTAAGCAAACAATAAACCTATTTTATGCAAATTTCCGTAAATTCATTGAACCCATTTTCCCCTTTTCATTATATTTTCCATGATTTTGGGAATGTGTAATTTAACATCAACTCCTTGAAACCATGGCCTCCAAACCCTTAGACCAGTACAATTCTCACAGTTTCATTCGAACCCTAGCCCATCGGAATATCTTCATAGCAAGCCAAGGCCTTTCCCTAGTGTTGACCAAAGTCAACATATTCTAGGTCAACTTAACATCATATATATATATATATATATATATATATATATATATATATATATATATATATATATATATATATATATATATATATATATATATATTCCCTTCCTTCTAATTCCCCTTAACCCTAAATCACCCCAGCCGACTTCCCTTCCCATCTTCATGCTCACGCCGACCCTTCCCGCCGGAGTTTGGAAGCGCCGTGACCTCGCCAAGCCGACCTACTCTTGTTCATCCCCTTCCCAGGCAACCCGACCCTAAAACCCGCCGGAACCGAGCAGCTCTGAGCCGGCCAAACCCGACTGAACGCCGGAGCATCCTAGCCTCGCGTCCTTCCCCTCACCGCCTGCGAGCTGACCGGAGCCTGAACCCCGACGCCGTTAGTCCGCCGCTCCTTCCCCATTTCAACTCAACCGACCGCTGCCGCCGGATCAACCGACCGCTGACGTCGGATCGACTGCACCAGGAGCACGCCGGATCGACTGCACCGGGGCACGCCTGATCGACTGCACCAGAAGCACGCCGGAGACGCTGCACTCGACCTCGACCCTCCGCGGACTAGACTGGACCGATCGACGGGAGCCGCGAACACCACCTCCTTCGCGACGACTGCGACCACAACACCGAATCCTTCGCGTTCACGATCACAGGTTCGAACCCTCGCATGCATGAACACGTACACGTATACACGTATTCCTCGTAATAATCCATACGTATTAGCCGTAATGTATCCAGTATACGAACGGTATGTACATATTGTGTATGTATTGTTATATGATAAACGTATTCGGTATATATATATGTATGGTGTATCTTCATCGCATATATACAGATGTAAGTGCCCTGTACATATATATACATACCGTATTGTGCTCAATTAACATAAAGCATATGTATATTTATATATACAATATAAACCCTGTTAAGTATTAGATGCATACTTCTGTTAAATGATAATTAATTTAGTGTTGATGTTATGATAGATAACAATAGGCATTATATACCATGTACGAGGTGACCCTAACAAATTACGGATACCATAGCTATCTTGACCTGTGACCATGTAGCATGATAGTAGACTGCCATAAGTTCACTGACGTACTGGCAGGACCGTACCATTGACTGTCTGTTATACACAGCAACTACAGACGTGACCCCTAGTATAGTCCTTGATCATTATGTTGATTGTGAGCTAGAGTATTGTCTGATGAAGTATTGTATTAACTGCTATGTCTATAGGACTGTTGGATCATTCAGACGACACCTTGGAACCCGGACAGTGGTATTGCCAGCTAAGGACCACAGGCGAGTACATTCTCTGACAGTTTCCATTATGTTGATTATCTCTATAATTCTTGTTGTATAGCGTATATGACTCTGACACTGTTCTTTACACGAGTTGGCATCATTGAGACCTGTCACGAGGAGTCGTGGTTGGAATCCATCGTGCTGGCAGGGGAAACAGGGAAGTATTAGTAGTTTATGTGATCATACCCAACCTACATGCAGCATTAGCTCACCCATATTTCACGTCGGTGCAGCCTTACCCTTACATGCCTCATCGCTGTTACATCTGGTTAGCCTGACTTATTGGGGATGATCGCTAATCAATGTAATGAGTCATATAGTCCCAAGTCGATCACATGATATACTGATGTTTCACATACTTAGTTAGATATTCTTGACAGGTATCTTGATAGATTGATCTTGTATTTTCACATTTTCTAGTTGTTGTTCTTATATACACTTATATACCAGTTTTTTGTACTTGCGTACCCTTGTAGTTCTATTCCTTTTCAGATGCATATTGATGATGATGTTCCAGTACTTATTCCAGTATTTCTCATTGTTAGTATTTTATTCTGTCTTGTATTTCTTTACACTGTATTATAGTTTTTGTCAATATATGTGGAACTGCTGTTAGAGGTGTATTTTCGTTCCAATCCTGACTGGATATTTTTTTCAGAGAATCTTGAGGATTTCTGTACCACGCACTACGGACCAGGTATAGATGCAGACTATGTACCAGAGATCCTAGAGAAGACCATGCTTCTAGATGAGGCTTTGCCTACAGCTATCTAGATAGTATTTATTTATGCTTGAGACTTATGGAGATTGTTTCAGTTTATGTTAGACTTATGCTAAGTTTAATTGGAGACTTATGTTGGACAGCTAGACTGTGAGTTATCTTTATGTTGAGACATGGTGTTTAATATGTCATTTCCTTTTATCTTTTATCGTGTCTTATAGTTGTTGTGATTGAGTTACATTGTGAGATTATTATGAGATGTATATTGACCTCCTTATGGAGATGGATATCATTGACAGGTGTTTAGCTATATAGTATTACTGTGACTAGACAGCGTTCTACCGCCGATCCTGCGGCGTAGGCTGGACGTACCCACGCTCTCGTACCCCTATACCGGGTGCGGGTCGTGACACGTTTTTAGTGGTGGCCCATGCAGGTCAAGTTTTGCAAGTTATGCGATATCGTGGTAGTGCGACAACTTAGTTGTACTGCTGCGAGCCTGTGCTAGGATATAGAAAATAGGATCTAGGATGAGAATATGCTCAATCACACTAGGAAATTCTGAACTTCTTATTCCTATTCTAATGGATTGCTTCCTTTAGCACTGTAGTGTCCTTCCTTGATAATATCACATCTATCACCTTAATTGATTCTTTGATCTGTATTCAGGATATCGCCGAATACTAGATCCATGAGAATGGGAGCAGCCAATTCAGAGGGGACTGCCACCTCTCAACCTGACGGACAGATACCTGGAGATCCTCCTACATCTTCTGTTCGTGTAGGAGTGTCTGCAACTAACGGGATTCCTCCTCCACCTATTCAGAGGATTGCCCCAGCTATGACAGACAACCTTCCACCACCACCGACACCGATTTTTGGAGGAGTGCCCGCTGACGGGGCACAGATGTTCGCACTGATGCAGGGCATGCTAGAGGCCCAGAGAGTAACATCAGAGGCTCAGCGTGTTCAAGCTGAGGCTCAGAGAATGCAAGCAGAAGTACACCAGGCGCAGACCGAACTGATGAGAGAGAGCATAGAGAATGCTCATCAGGTGACTCTCCAGGCTGTGGAGAGAGTAGCACGACAACCGCAACATCAAGGTCAACAACAACAGAGGCCCGGTACCATAGTGGACTTTAAGAGGATGATGCTTCGAGAGTTCAAAGGCACAGAAGGAATACTATATGCTGACGAATGGTTAGAAGACATAGAGAGGAATCTGCGCTTATCACCGATTCCAGAGATTCTTCAGATAGAGGCCGCTGGCAGTCAGATGTTTGATATCGCACTGACGTGGTATCGTACAGAGCCGAGACTCGCCGCTGAAGGACTTACCTGGGAGGACTTTAAGGAACTCTTCAAAGAGAAATTCTTTCTTGACGTAGCCTTGGGAGCATTAGAAAGTCAGTTCCATGACTTAGTCCAAGGAGGCATGTCAGTCGACGAATATGTTGCAGAGTTTTGTCGATTGAGTCGATTTGCGCCATCAATGGTTCGAGACCCAGGAGACAGAGCTCGAAAATTCAGGAAGGGATTAAATAAGGAGATCAAGTCTCGTACTTCGGGACGACATACTGCTACATTTGAGAGTATTCTGATGGATGCCCAGATTGCCGAAGACGACTTGGACCTCAGGCCCAAGAGAGGACGCGATACATCTGGAGCAACAGGAGGTAACACAGGACCAGCCAAGCGCCCACACTTTCAACAACAACATAGGCCGTACCAGCAACAACACCAGCAACAACACCAGCAGCAATACCAGCAACAGGCACCAGTTCGAGGACATGCTCAACAACAGCAACCACAAAGACATAATCAACTCGTTGCCCCATGTTCGTATTGCGTAAAGATGGGACATACAAGAGACATCTGCAGAAAAAGGTTGGGCACTTGCTTATCGTGTGGATCAGCAGCACATCAGCTGAGGGACTGCCCAACTATTCAGACTCGCCAAGGAGGAGGAGCAGCTCAGAGAGGACCAGCCAGAGCACCTATTGCACCAGGAGGCCAGCAGAGAGGACCTCCACTTCCATCACAGTAGGAGAAGTTTGCTCAGCAGCAGCAGCAACAGAGAGGAGCACCACAAGGACGAGCTTACGCCATGACCACTGAGGGGGCCGAGCCAGCTGGAGACGTGATTTCAGGTTCAGTTTTACTCAATTCTATTCCAGCACTTGCATTATTTGATTCTGGCGCTTCCCATAATTTTGTATCTGTATCTTATGCCCTTAAGCATCATTTAGAAACGGAACCATTAGATAGGACTTGCAAGATCACGACAGGAGGAGGCATTATCCTAGTCCGTGATTGTTGCAAGGATCGGAGAGTGTCATTGGAAGGACGAGAGTTGAACGTGAGTTTACTCATCATGCCATGTCACTACCACATTTTAGAAAAAAGGGTATTTTAGTAATTTCCTATTTAAATAAATATTGTGCATGGTAAATAATTTTTGTTATATTATTTAATTATTATTGGATGTTATTTAATTATTTTGGACTTATTTTAGTGGACCCAACTAGTTTAGTTTGGACCCATGGACCAACATGAATTAAATAGTTAGATTTGGCCCATTTAGAAAGCCCATAGTTAAGGAGATGGATTAAATTAATTAAGTGATTAGACTAGAAGCTTCCTTCCTTAATTATTTCTTCATGAGAGGCCCCAAGGGGTACATTGGACATTTTATAATTGCTTGGGGAAGGGGTAAGGCCGGTCTATATTAGAGGGGGGGGAAATTCTCTCTCCTCTCATTCTCATTTCCAAATCTAGATCTAAAATTTTCCACTCCCAAATTCCCTCCATTCCCATTCCAATTTCCCACCAAATTCATACCAAATTCATCCCAAATTCTTCCCAATTCACCATTAGAAAGTTGAGAAGCAAGGATCTAGAAGAAGGAAGCAAGGATCTACAAAGAGGAGCAAGGATCTACAATTTGGAAGCAAGTTCATCTCAATTGGAGGTTTCATTGGGAATCCATCTCCCAATAGGTATAATTCAGATTTTCCCATTTAAATAGCTTCTAAATCTGAGATTTAATCATGTAAAATTAACCTATATGTATGTACTACCCATAGGAATTTGTTTTGTGTTCATAGGAGACCCATGGAGAAAGTTATGGTACTTTTTGTGTCAATTTTGTTGGAATTCCGAATTTATATTTTGTTGTGTGTGTTAATTGATCCTATAGATCAATTGGGCATGTGTTTTTGTGTTTGGGGCTTGTGTCGTGTCCATATTTGGTACATGTGGTTCGTATCCCAACTATTTGGTGATACGTGTCATTTTGGGGGGTTTTCCTCCGACACGGGACTTTGAACATGTCGTATTTTGACACGGACACATAGATCTATTTTTGACACTTTGATTTGTTCATAAATATTATTTATGACATATTTGTGTCCTTCGGGGTGCAATTGGTTGTGTGTTGGACTCGTGTCACATGCGTATCCTAGATCTAGTGGGATACGGTGTGATACTCTCCAATTTGGTGTGTTTATGTGTAGATCTAATTATTTATGCTTTAAATTGTTCATTTATAATTAGTAAATATATATAGATATTATATATTTATTTTAGTGTATTTATTATGATGTTGTAGCATAGATCTATATTTTTATGTATTTTAATATGATGTATAAATATATGTATGTAGCTTTCTTGCATGCAATTATATATGTACTTATGTTAAATATATATATTATATATATATATACATAAATGTTTTATAAAATATATTTATATATAATTATATTATTTATAATTATTATATAATTATTTGTATATTAATGAATGTATTTTTATGTGTGCTTCTAGCCATGTAAAATACATACATTAATATGTGCATGTGTTTGGTATTTTAATTTTGTAAGTTTATATGTATGTATATATAAGTATATAGTTATTAAATTTATTTTATATATATATATACATTTTGATTTATATATGTATATATATAGGTGTTTTTGTGAGGTATAATACTAATAATAATATATTATTTTATTGGGTTTGTATATACATTATTAGAGTGTGCATTATTTGTATTATTAGTATTCTTGTGTGGGTATCATTTGGGATCTAATTTTGATTTTCTAAATTATTGTATTTTATTTCTATATTATTTTATATAGAGGTCTTGTGAGGTTGACCTTGGTTTGACCATGTTTGACTTTAGAGTTGACCATAGTTGACTTTTGACTTAGAATTTATTTATTGACCTAGAAGTTGACTAGTTTGACTTGTTCTCTTTCCGGGACCTTGTATTAATGTGGTATTCTATATCTAGGTCTTCGAGGTACCGAGTCAGACATCTGTGAGACTTTTCATTGGACTTCAGGCGAGTACATTCTCTGATAGTTTCTTATTTATGATATCCTCTATATTCGTTGTATCTAGTGTAGATATACATGTTTCTCTTGACACTATGGTTACACGGATTGGTATATCCGGATCTCGTCATGAGATGTTATTCCTTGGTATATGGTGTATATGGTGCAAGTATTATTTCATTGGTTATCTTGTACATGTACAGACACCAATTTTCGGGAGGAGTCGCTCTCTTCTTGGGGAATCTAGTGCCATAGCATACCGTGGTTGGATCTATTATACCAGTCGGGGTGGGGAGTATTAGTATAGATATGTGATCAAATCCCTATTGAATAAAGTACTGGTAAGCGAATAGTGTTGATCATGCACCGCACGTATGATTAGCCAGGCCGCATTGCATCTTGCCCAAGCCGATCACATGTTAAGCTAGTACTCACACACTTAGTCATTAGTATTATTGTTTCATTGGCATATTGTTCATTATTGTATTTCCTTCCAGTATTTCCTTATTGTCTATATATTTCTATTGTGCATCTTGTTTATCCACAGCTATTTACTGTTACATAGTTTTTATCATGGATTAGAACTGCTGTTAGAGATGTACTCTGCTCCTTTCCTGACTGGATATATTTTTCCAGATGACACTGAGGAGTACCCTACCTATTATGGACCCCAGGATGTTGTGGGTTTAGATTCGGAGACCCTGGCTTAAGAGGGACTTATCCCAACTGAGACAGTTGACCCTGGAGTGTAGCTTTGTAGTATGATAGTATTCTTTTGTACTGGATTTGTCTCCAGCTTATTTTGTTACTCTTTAGACTCATTGATGTATTATTTTAAACTCATGAGTTGTATGATGACTATTCTATTCTCATCTGATTCGTGCTCATTCTATCTTAGTTCTGTGATTGAGTATTCTATCATGATTGGTGGTTCATTACTTTAGATAGACTTTCTAGACAGCGTTCTACCGCCGATTCTGCGGCGTAGGCTGGGCGTTGTTTCCGACTAGTATCCTTACATCGGGTACGGGTCGTGACACATTTTTGGTGGTGGCCCATACAGGTCTAGCTTCACAAGTATGTGATGTCGTGGTAGTGCGACAACTTAGTTGTACTACTGCGAGCCTGCGATAGGATATAGGATATAGGATATAGGCTGAGATACTCAATCACATCTAGGAAAATTCTTTTGATTCAACTATTCTCCTTTGACATTGATACTTGATCCCTTAAACTGTCCTTTCCTTGATGTCTTACATCATGTGCCATATTGATCCTCATTTCGTCTTTTTATGAGACATACTCGGAGATACTTGCGGAGGCACGCAAGGTTGAGCGGGATCTGGGTTTGAAGACCAAGAGAGACCGTGATTCTTTTCTGGGGGCCAACGGCAGTGCAGTATCTGCCAAACATCCTTATTTCCAGTCCAGACCTTTCCAGCAGCCACAACAGAACCAGACTCCAGCTAGAGCGCCTTTTCACCAGGCACCTCAGCAGCAGAGACAGTTACAACAAGCTCCATGCAACTTCTGTAAGAAGTCCGGCCACATCTGGGAAGTTTGTAGGAGGAGGCTAGGAGTTTGTTTGTATTGTGGTACTGAAGGGCATCAATAAAGGGAGTGTCCTCGTCGCGCAGTTCAGGGAGCAGCTCCAGCTCCGAGGACACAGACGAGACCACCTGCAGCACAGCCGAGGGGACCGCTTCTGACACAGCAGCAGCGTTTTGTCCAGCATCAACAGCAGGAAGGTGCTCGACAGGGACGAGCGTTTGCTATGACCGTCGAAGAGGAGGAACCCACCGGAGATGTTATCGCAGGTTCTATTCTTCTTGATTCTATTCCAGCTTTAGCTTTGTTTGATAGTGGTGCTTCCCATAGTTTTGTATCTGTTTCTTTTGCTCTGAAGCATGGTTTGGTAGCTGAGTCTTTGCTTAGGACTTGCAAGATCATGACCGGGGGAGGCATTATCCTGGTTAATGATATTTGCAAGGATCGGAGAGTTACTCTGGGAGGCCGGGAGTTGAGTGCGTGTCTACTTGTAATGCCACTTCCGAGCTACGACATTGTACTTGGGATGGATTGGTTGAGTAGGCACCGTGCTAGCATAGACTGTAGAGGAGGTAGAGTTTTGTTTGGTCTGCCAGGAGAGCCAGAGTTCGAGTTTACTAGAGGAGCTGCGGAGCAGGAAGAAGGCATTATTTGTGGAGCTATGGTAGAAGACAAGGAGTTGCCACATCCGTTGATAGCAGAATTCTTGGATGTATTTCCTGAGGAATTACCAGGATTGCCGCCAGATCGAGATATTAAATTTTCTATAGATTTGGTGCCAGGTGCAGAACCAATTTCGCAACATGTCTATAGAGTAAACAACAGCGAGCTGGTTGAGTTGAAGAAGCAGGTGGACGAATTGCAGGATAAGGGGTTTATCAGATCGAGTTCTTCACCATGGGGAGCCCCGGTATTGTTTGTACCGAAGAAGGATGGATCGGTGCGTATGTGCATTGATTACAGGGCTTTGAATAATCTCACTATCAAGAATAAGTATCTTTTGCCACGGATTGATGATCTGTTTGATCAGTTGAGTGGTACGAAGGTATTTTCTAAGATAGATTTGAGATCAGGCTACCATCAGGCGAAGGTGAAGCCGGAGGACATACCGAAGACTGCTTTTAGAACTCGGTATGGTCAGTTTAAGTTTATGGTGATGCCGTTTGGTTTGACTAATGCACCGGCGGTATTTATGAACTTGATGAACAAGGTGTTCCACCAGTACCTTGACAAGTTCGTGGTGGTGTTCATCGACGACATACTCATATACTCGAGGACACCGGAGGAGCATGAGGAGCATTTGAGGATTGTGTTAGATGTGCTGAGGAAGGAGAAGTTGTATGGGAAGTTGTCCAAATATGAGTTTTTCTTGGACAAGGTAGAATTCTTGGGGCATGTTGTGACTGGTGATGGTATTTCAGTGGATCCGAAGAAGATTTCAGCAGTGGAATCTTGGAAGACTCCGAGTTCAGTAGCAGAGATCAGGAGTTTCTTGGGATTGGCAGGCTATTACAGGAAGTTTGTGCAAGATTTTTCGAGGATTGCCGAGCCGATGACCAGACTCACAAGGAAGGATGTGGAGTTTGTTTGGACGGAGGATTGCCAAGTTGCTTTTGAGGAGTTGAAGAAGAGGTTGACGTCTGCTCCTATTTTGACGTTGCCATCAGGGTCCGGAGGTTTCACTATTTATAGTGATGCATCGGGAAAGGGTTTAGGTTGTGTTCTTCAGCAGCATGGGAAAGTGATTGCCTATGCATCCAGGCAATTGCGTCCTCATGAAAAGAACTATCCTACCCATGATTTGGAGTTGGCAGCTGTCATATTCGCCCTGAAGTTATGGAAACATTATTTGTACAGAGAGCGTGTGAAGATCTTCACAGACCACAAAAGCTTGAAGTACGTTTTCACGCAGAAGGAGTTGAACATGAGGCAGCGTCGGTGGTTGGAATTGATGAAGGATTTTGATATCTCTTTGTAATATCATCCTGGGAAAGCCAATGTAGTTGCCGATGCTTTGAGCAGGTATCCGGTAGCTATGTTCTTGACGCAGGATCGATATTTGTTGGAGGACTTGGAGAGCTTGGGCATTGAGGTGATTGTTCCTGATGGTGCTATGCAGATGTGGGGACTGCAGATACACTCAGATTTGATGGACAGGATCAAGGCAGCACAGTATGATGATGTATCTTTGAGGAGTATCAGAGCTCAGGTGAGAGCTGGATTGGAGGATGATTTCACTATTGCAGAGGATGGATCTTTGAGGCATGGAGTTAGATTGTGTGTGCCTAGTGGGGAGTTGCGAGAGGAGGTGTTGCAGGAAGCGCATCGCTCTCAGTATTCCATGCATCCAGGTGATAACAAGATGTATCGGGATATGCGAGAGAGTGTGTGGTGGTATGGCATGAAGTGGGAAGTGGCACAGTTTGTATCCAGATGCTTAGTGTGCCAGCAGGTGAAAGCCGAGAGGCAGAGGCCAGGAGGTTTACTTCAGCCATTACCCATTCCAGAGTGGAAGTGGGAACACATTACTATGGATTTTGTGTCCGGACTTCCACGATCTCCAGGAGGGAAAGATGCAATTTGGGTCATTGTTGATAGACTGACCAAGTCGGCCCACTTTTTGCCTTTCAAAGTGGGTTTGTCTACGGAGAAGCTGGCAGAGATGTATGTGAGGCAGATCGTTAGGATACATAAAGTTCCCGTCAGCATAGTCTCAGATCGGGATAGTCGTTTTACTTCTCATTTCTGGAGGAGTTTGCAGGAGAGTTTGGGCACTCAGCTCAGGTTCAGTACTGCATATCATCCCCAGACAGATGGGCAGTCAGAGAGGACTATCCAGACTCTCGAGGATATGTTGCGCACTTGTGTACTAGATTTCAGGGGTTCTTGGGAGGACCATCTCCATTTGGTAGAGTTTGCTTACAACAACAGTTACCAGGCCAGTATAGAGATGTCACCTTTTGAAGCTCTATATGGTCGGAGGTGTCGTACTCCTTTGTCTTGGGACGATGTTGGAGAGAGAGTTTTGCTTGGGCCGGAGATGGTTTTGGATGCAGCGGAGAAGGTTCAGTTGATCAGAGACAGACTTCGAGTGGCGCAGGACAGACAGCGGCATTGGGCCGATAGCCATCGGAGACCTTTGGAGTTCGAGGTATAGTTTAGATTTTGTTTGTGCTTGTTCTTGTTTGTTATAGATTAAGTTCTTAAGATGGTATTTTGTTCTAGGTGGGTGGTTTGGTGTTTCTGAGGATTTCTCCGACACGAGGCACGATTCGCTTCGGTGGAGGCAGAAAGCTTAGTCCGTGATTCATCGGACCTTTCACTATTCTAGAGAGGGTCGGTGCAGTTGCTTATAGACTAGACTTGCCACCTGCATTGGAGGGAGTGCACAACGTGTTTCATGTGTCGCAGTTGAGACGATACGTGGTAGATCCTAGTCATGTATTGGATCACTCAGAGATAGAGGTGGGCCCTACTCTTAGCTATCCAGAGCAGCCAGTTGAGATTCTGGATCGGAGAGAGAAGGTGCTGAGGAACCAGACTATTCCTTTGGTACGCGTCGCATGGAGGCATCACTCTCCGGGGGAGTCTACCTGGGAGAGAGAGGATGACATGCGAGAGCGTTATCCATATTTGTTTGTACCTTGAGGTATGTTATTTCTAGTTATGTTCTGTTCATTGTTATGTTCTGTTCATTAGTTAGTTGTGATTCTTTAGTTCTGTTCTGTGTTTTTCTGAGGGTAGTTTTCGTCTTTGAATTTTGAGGACGAAATTATTTTAAGGAGGGTAGACTTGTCACTACCACATTTTAGGAAAAAGGGTATTTTAGTAATTTCCTATTTAAATAAATATTGTGCATGGTAAATAATTTTTGTTGTATTATTTAATTATTATTAGATGTTATTTAATTATTTTGGACTTATTTTAGTGGACCCAACTAGTTTAGTTTGGACCCATGGACCAACATAAATTAAATAGTTAGATTTGGCCCATTTAGAAAGCCCATAGTTAAGGAGATGGATTAAATTAATTAAGTGATTAGACTAGAAGCTTCCTTCCTTAATTATTTCTTCGTGAGAGGCCCCAAGGGGTACATTGGACATTTTATAATTGCTTGGGGAAGGGGTAAGGCCGGCCTATATTAGAGGGGGGGAAATTCTCTCTCCTCTCATTCTCATTTCCAAATCTAGATCTAAAATTTCCCACTCCCAAATTCCCTCCATTCCCATTCCAATTTCCCACCAAATTCATACCAAATTCATCCCAAATTCTTCCCAATTCACTATTAGAAAGTTGAGAAGCAAGGATCTAGAAGAAGGAAGCAAGGATCTACAAAGAGGAGCAAGGATCTACAATTTGGAAGCAAGTTCATCTCAATTGGAGGTTTCATTGGGAATCCATCTCCCAATAGGTATAATTCAGATTTTCCCATTTAAATAGCTTCTAAATCTGAGATTTAATTATGTAAAATCAACCTATATGTATGTACTACCCATAGGAATTTGTTTTGTGTTCATAGGAGACCCATGGAGAAAGTTATGGTGCTTTTTGTGTCAATTTTTTTGGAATTCCGAATTTACATTTTGTTGTGTGTGTCAATTGATCCTATAGATCAATTGGGCATGTGTTTTTGTGTTTGGGGCTTGTGTCGTGTCCATATTTGGTACATGTGGTTCGTATCCTAACTATTTGGTGATACGTATCATTTTGGGGGTTTTTCCTCCGACACGGGACTTTGAACATGTCGTATTTTGACACGGACACATAGATCTACTTTTGACACTTTGATTTGTTCATAAATATTATTTATGACATATTTGTGTCCTTCGGGGTGCAATTGGTTGTGTGTTGGACTCGTGTCACATGCGTATCCTAGATCTAGTGGGATACGGTGTGATACTCTCCAATTTGGTGTGTTTATGTGTAGATCTAATTATTTATGCTTTAAATTATTCATTTATAATTAGTAAATATATATAGATATTATATATTTATTTTAGTGTATTTATTATGATGTTGTAGCATAGATCTATATTTTTATGTATTTTAATATGATGTATAAATATATGTATGTAGCTTTCTTGCATGCAATTATATATGTACTTATGTTAAATATATATATTATATATATATATACATAAATGTTTTATAAAATATATTTATGTGTAATTATATTATTTATAATTATTATATAATTATTTGTATATTAATGAATGTATTTTTATGTGTGCTTCTAGCCATGTAAAATACATACATTAATATGTGCATGTGTTTGGTATTTTAATTTTGTAAGTTTATATGTATGTATATATAAGTATATAGTTATTAAATTTGTTTTATATATATATATGCATTTTGATTTATATATGTATATATATAGGTGTTTTTGTGAGGTATAATACTAATAATAATATATTATTTTATTGGGTTTGTATATACATTATTAGAGTGTGCATTATTTGTATTATTAGTATTCTTGTGTGGGTATCATTTGGGATCTAATTTTGATTTTCTAAATTATTGTATTTTATTTCTATATTATTTTATATAGAGGTCTTGTGAGGTTGACCTTGGTTTGACCATGTTTGACTTTAGAGTTGACCATAGTTGACTTTTGACTTAGAATTTATTTATTGACCTAGAAGTTGACTAGTTTGACTTGTTCTCTTTCCGGGACCTTGTATTAATGTGGTATTCTATATCTAGGTCTTCGAGGTACCGAGTCAGACATCTGTGAGACTTTTTATTGGACTTCAGGCGAGTACATTCTCTGATAGTTTCTCATTTATGATATCCTCTATGTTCGTTGTATCTAGTGTAGATATACATGTTTCTCTTGACACTATGGTTACACGGATTGGTATATCCGGATCTCGTCATGAGATGTTATTCCTTGGTATATGGTGTATATGGTGCAAGTATTGTTTCATTGGTTATCTTGTACATGTACAGACACCGATTTTCGGGAGGAGTCGCTCTCTTCTTGGGGAATCTAGTGCCATAGCATACCGTGGTTGGATCTATTATACCAGTCGGGGTGGGGAGTATTAGTATAGATATGTGATCAAATCCCTATTGAATAAAGTACTGGTAAGCGAATAGTGTTGATCATGCACCGCACGTATGATTAGCCAGGCCGCATTGCATCTTGCCCAAGCCGATCACATGCTAAGCTAGTACTCACACACTTAGTCATTAGTATTATTGTTTCATTGGCATATTGTTCATTATTGTATTTCCTTCCAGTATTTCCTTATTGTCTATATATTTCTATTGTGCATCTTGTTTATCCACAGCTATTTACTGTTACATAGTTTTTATCATGGATTAGAACTGCTGTTAGAGATGTACTCTGCTCCTTTCCTGACTGGATATATTTTTCCAGATGACACTGAGGAGTACCCTACCTATTATGGACCCCAGGATGTTGTGGGTTTAGATTCGGAGACCCTGGCTTAAGAGGGACTTATCCCAACTGAGACAGTTGACCCTGGAGTGTAGCTTTGTAGTATGATAGTATTCTTTTGTACTGGATTTGTCTCCAGCTTATTTTGTTACTCTTCAGACTCATTGATGTATTATTTTAAACTCATGAGTTGTATGATGACTATTCTATTCTCATCTGATTCGTGCTCATTCTATCTTAGTTTTGTGATTGAGTATTCTATCATGATTGGTGGTTCATTACTTTAGATAGACTTTCTAGACAGCGTTCTACCGCCGATTCTGCGGCGTAGGCTGGGCGTTGTTTCCGACTAGTATCCTTACATCGGGTACGGGTCATGACATGCCACTTCCAGAATACGATATTGTACTCGGAATGGACTGGTTAAGTAAACACCATGCTTCTATAGATTGCCACAGAGGTAGAGTAGTATTTCGACCACCAGGAGAGCCAGAGTTTGAGATTGTCAGAGGAGCAGAGGAGCGGAGCATAGGCACTTTTTGCGGAGCCAGGGTGGAAGAAGAAGAGTTACCGCATCCACTTATAGCGGAGTTCCTGGATGTATTTCCAGAGGAGTTGCCATGTTTGCCACCAGACAGAGATGTTGAGTTCTCTATAGACTTGATACCAGGAGCAGAGCCTATTTCACAACATATCTATAGAGTTAACAACAACGAATTGGTAGAACTAAAGAAACAAGTTGAGGAGCTGCAAGACAAAGGTTTTATTAGATCCAGTTCATCGCCATGGGGAGCACCGGTATTATTTGTACCAAAGAAGGATGGCATGGTACGTATGTGTATCGATTATAAAGCTTTGAATAACCTCACTATCAAAAACAAATACCCGCTGCCGAGGATAGATGATCTTTTCGATCAATTGAACGGAGCGAAGGTGTTTTCAAAAATAGACTTGAGGTCCGGCTATCACCAGGTGAAAGTGAAGAAAGAAGACATACCGAAGACCGCCTTTCGAACCAGATATGGCCAGTTTGAATTTACAGTAATGCCGTTTGGTTTAACCAATGCACCAGCAGTATTTATGAACTTGATAAACAAGGTGTTCCACCAATACCTTGACAAGTTCATAGTGGTGTTTATTGACGACATTCTAGTATATTCAAAAACCCCAGAAGAGCATGAAGAGCAATTAAGAATAGTCTTAGAAATACTCAGGCGAGAGAAATTATACGGGAAGCTTTCAAAGTGTGAGTTCTTTCTTGAAAAAGTTGAATTTCTTGGACATATGGTAACGGGTGACGGAATTTTAGTTAACCCGAAGAAGATAGAGGCAGTGAAGTCATGGGCTACTGTAAACTCCCTCGACCAGATTTCAGTAATTTAGGATTAATTTTAGCTAATTAGAATTTCTGTAACTTTTTAAAAATTATTTTGTTTACATATCCTATTGATTGTGCACCTGTACTTCACATAATTAATTAGAGCATTAAACTAGCTGTAATTCCCAAACAAAATTCACATACCTGCCCTAGACTTGTTAAACTATTTTTCTGATTTTTGTGCAACCCCCAGATGCTTAATTTTGAGCTTCGTTTGAGACGCACAAGTATCCTTACAAAAGTTTGTATTTAATTCCTATTTTATTTCTTGCTCTTTAACCATCTCTGTACCCCTAGAGATTGAGGACCAACAGGCACCTGTTTTACCCAAACAAAAATACGATGATATTCTACTTTGAATATACTACAATTAGTATATTGGCACCGTAGTAAAATTATGGCCCTACCTGCCTCTTAATAATTAGAGAACACCGTGCGCAGTATTTATTAAATAATAAATACGATGACCCGTATCACCAAGAAACCAGGCCCTACCCCTGCCCAGACTCACCCTCCCACCCCCCAGGACCCTCCCACAGCTTTTCCCTCTCAATTCTGAGCATTTTAGTATTTTCTGGGAATAGGGTAATTTATCAGACAAATTGCGTAATTACGCAAAATAACTATTTAGGGACCTATTTGCAATTTATGAAATTTCAGGGGTTTTTATGTAAATTTTTAGTGTGAGGTGGCATCACCTCATTGGCTGGTGAATGTGGACCGTCCACGTGTCATGTGGGACCCACTTAAATATCTGAAAATATCAGATAAATATCTAAAAACCAAAATGACCTAAATACCCCTATACTTCCCCCTAATTACAACCCTGCCACTCCCCCTAAACCTATATAACCCGACCCCCCTCCTCTCATTCCCAACTCACTCCACACCCTCTCCGGCCACCCTCCGCCCACCGGACCCCTGCCCAACCCCTCGCCACCTCCCTTCCCTCCTCCCCGACCACCGGAGCCCCGCCCTAGCCGGCCGCTCCGCCGCCGGCAGCCCCCACAAGCCAACTCCACCAACACCAACACCCACAGCCACCACCACCCGAACCACTTCCACCACCGCCTCCGGCCGTCGTCGACCACCGCCACCACCCCCAAACGCCTCGCCACCACCTCCTCCACCGTTCCGACCAACCCCCTGCCACCCCCGACCACCACAGCCGCCGCCCTCACCTCCACAGCGCCCCGACCCCTCTCCCCGACTGCACCACCTTCCCCATCCCGACCACCTCCAGCCACCTCCACCACCACCACTGACCTCCGCCACCATCGCCAGACGCTTCGCCACCCTCCCCTCCGTCGATCCA